>JANZYN010000077.1:37254-145427 GCA_025583755.1 Cordyceps tenuipes | reverse complement strand
TCTATAAAGGCTCCTTAGCCTTCCTATAAAGGAAGATAGAGTCTTTACTCCCTTTTAGTGTATTTACCTTCTATAGCCCTAGAGCGTACAGCTTAGCTATAAATATAGTTATAGTTCTAACCCTAAGTACGAACCTGTGCTATCCTACTACAAAACTCTTTTAACAAGCCTATTTGTAGCTACTCTACTAGTAGCCCTTATATTCTCACTATGATACGCAAAGCTGTTATTACGCTTGCTGTCGCGATCGCTACTGTGTCGGCGGCAGCTATTGAAAGGAGAATTATTGGCGGAGAGGAGGCCGAGGACGGCGATTTTCCATTTATCGTCAGTATTAGTCGTTCGGCTAAGGGGAACCATTTCTGCGGCGGTACTTTGTTAGACAGTACTACTGTTCTTACAGCTGCGCACTGCACTAATGCTGCCTACTACGTGAGGGCGGGAATCCATGTAAGTCTAATCAACTTTTTACGTCTAATACCTAAGTACCTCGGTATAGCTAACAGAAGAGTAATAGGATTTCAGCCAGACCGCAGTGGTTGGAAAGCTTGCATTTATCAAGGAGCACCCTGAGTACAACCTAAGTTACTCAGAGAGTGGTACTTCTACTGTTAATGATATTGCAATCTTGAAGTTATCAACTCCAATTGCCGAGAGCGACAAGATTAAATATGCAACGCTACCCAAAAACTTCTCAGACCCCGTGGTCAATTCCACCGCAGTGGCTGCAGGCTGGTAAGTCCCATGAAGCCGTAATGTTAGACAGGCGAACAAGATGCTAATAAGCCGTTAAGGGGTGGACAAGTCGACCGACTCAGCGCAGCTGCAGTTAGTAGGCTCTACAAGGTTGTTATTCCTGTTCGCGCCCGTGAGGACTGTTCGAAGCTTGCAGCTGCCCGAGACACAATAGTATGCGCTGGCGGAGATGGCAAAACCCTATGGAAATACGACAGTGGCGGCCCTCTTATTGACCAGGAAACGGGACAATTAATTGGTGTTGCGGCAATGTCGACAGGGGGCGCACAAGATCCCTCGGCATTTACTAGAGTTGGCAGCTATATCCCTTTCATCGAGGGATATCTTGGGTCAGTTTCAAATCCTGATCCTAATGCTCCGTCTAGAACTGAAGCCGAAGAAGAGGCTATCGAGGCGCAGAGGTTATTGAACCAGCAGGTTGAAGATTACTGTCGACAACCTGGAAAGGATCTCATGGACTGCCTCGATGAAGCAACAAAATGCAAAGACTTAGGAAAGATGGACGAAGTTTACCAATGCATTGATAAGAGACTAGAAGAGTTAGAAAAGTGGTACAACGAATCGGGTTATTAGCTAACAGGTAGAATATAGAGGTTTACCCTAGTTTTTACTAGGGGTTTTTCCTCTTATATCTTACTATATAGATTAATAGAGATACTATTATATCTACTAAGGTTCCTTTAGGACTATACACGAGCGGAATGCATCTATAAGTTTGCTAAGCTAGGTACTATAATTCTTTAGAGACAATAGCAGTGTCGCGTCTAATCCTAGGAACCTGGTCATAGAGGATAGTACAGCGCTAGTAATAGACACTTATGAACCTTAATGAGGGGCTCTGAGAAATATAATACCCGAGGTATTATCGATAATGTCTTAGGAGTCACTCTTGTACAGAGCCTTATAGAGGGAGGTTAGAAGACACGACGTTCAACTAGGTGGCCACACCACTATACCTACTTAATAATAATACTACCTAGACTATAGCTAATAAAGATAATAGTGAGGTGCTACTAGAAGCGTTAGCTATGTATAGCTATAGGCGTAGCAATCCTTACTGATCGCTTAGCCTTAATCTCCGTGAGCAGGCATTTGCTAATCTCCGCAGTGGTCTTGGCAGGCGCGTCAATCAGCCAGTTAGAGTTATAGGCGAAATTCCATATCCTGGCGTTAGGAACATCACGCGCGAGCAGATCTTTGAGCAGGTGGGCTTTTGCAGACTGTGCATGTTAGTATCCGGCGGCACTGGCTCCTAGCGGTTTCCGAGTCTCCTACGTGTGATATGAATGGGCGCTAAGGCCAGGGACGGTGATGGTTCTGCATTAAAGTCAGTTACGCGTATAGATCGAGAGAACAATTCCAATAGACTCGAATTTAGCAATCTTTACCGTGGGGGTAAGATTTTACAGTGTGCTAAAGCGCAGCTCTTCACGGGGTCGACAAATCTTGTTAATTACGCGATGGAGCGACCTGGCAAACAGAATCATTAATCACGCCAACTTCTATACCTCGGTAGTTTACTCGGTCTGATTTCCCATCGGTGCTTCTAATGGCCTATCGCAGGCGGCCGGCAATGCCCTTAAGAATAGTGGTAGTGATATTGCGGCCAGGTGCTCCACTTCCGAGTTAAACGCACTCCGTATCATGTGCTCCAAGCCGACGACTCCATCTTCTTCCACAAATAGATCAAGATGCTTCTGCGACTTTTCAGGCCAAAGATCACAGTAGAAGGATGTGTCTGTGCGGCCGAACCTAGACCGGCTGACGGGATGTACTGTCCAGCTTTCACCTTTAGTGGCCTGGCCAACTGCAGTGTGACTTTGATTACACCGTTGGTACATAACACTCGTGCTATTAAAAGTCCTAGCCTGTTTTAATATAAGATGCTAGCAAGCTAGAATATAGAGATAGTAGAGTATAGAGCTTAACTAATGTACAAATCGTGGGAATAGATCGACGGATAAGGCATGCCGCTAAGGACTATAAACGAGGGAACAAAAGTATCTACTAGATACATAGGGGGCATTAACGAGACGCTTTAGAACGGCAAAGGAATAGTCTACGCGCTTAGATATAGAATGGACTATTGATCTTGTTGTTAGAAATTAGCTATACGTGGGCAAAGCAACCTACCATAAAGGTAAACACATCCTTTAGTACATACAGGTCCAGCCTTCCCTTTGTGCTAGTCACAGTGGCATAGAAGACCGTAAGAGCCTACTATACATAAATCCACTTATTATTAATACCTAAGTTTATATTAGGGCCTTAACTAAGGAATAACAATAGTAGACATTATTAGTACTATTCATAGGTAGCTATAGCTATAGTGGTAGGTGTTATGTATATAGAGTAGCCTTATAGAGTACTAGCTACGAGGGAGTAGCGATAATTTCATTACTATTCTGGTTCCTAATGAATACGCTGCGATCACACAGGGACATACTCGAACTAATGCACTCTCCCTAACCACCCTCATAGTTCGTAGGGACGGACGTTACCGCAATCATGAGACAGAGGAGTAGTGGCGGAACCTGTACGCTGAAGTCCTACTGCCAACCTAAGGCCTCGGCCAAGGTTCCCCTAACGGCCGCTTCTAGCGGGGAATTGACACTTAAAGCGACGTTGATATCGGCTGGTAAGCGCTTCAGCGTCTTATAGGGAAAGTGTAAACCCTTATTTTCGAGCGTAGTAGGTATATGGCGAGGGAAGATCAGGAGCGAAACAGTGATGAGATCATCATACTGGACAGGAACAAGATCACTGATAATAATGCTTCTTAGCGGTAACACCCCGCCCGCACCAAGTCCACAGAGCGCCCTCGCGAACATGAAACGACACGTTGTTGCTAGAGAAAATGCCGCTATACAGCCCGTGTAAAGAGGTTTACGACCGGTGGCATTAGAGAGCCGATCAAGTAGTGACTGGAAAGCCGTGGAAGTCGGTATAAAGGCTGTTAATAGCGAAGATGCAGATTTGCTGCGCCAAAGCGCGACGGAACGACCCGGTGTGAATCAGCCATAATGGTGGAATCGAAGGAGCTGATAAGGAGCAGTGCTAGAACCTATAGGAAAATAATCCAGAAGCGGCCGCGTGAGATGTCTATCAGGAATAGCGCTACTGCGGTATTAACGTCAGCGGTTAGAGATAGTGGTAATGAAGGGATTTTAGTAGAGAGGAGAGACGACCTCTCTGTGGTTGACCTCTCTTCATAGCTGCTGCCAGCGTTAGAGTCATTATCACCATCGTAGTCATTCTCACTCTTAAAAACATTCCGGCCGGCACTACGGGCGGAACAGGAAATGTTGTTAGGGTGGCCTGACATGTCAAGCTAGAGCACAGGCAACGACATGTTTTCGGGAGTCATAATGGTCCGTGACGCGGAAAGCGAGGTGGAGCTTTGCCGCTGTATGCATGAATTGGTTTGTCGCACATACGCATTTAAGGGTCTTACACGAGGTTTGAGTTAGTTGTAAACACATTAGCACCGACTGTGTGCACACTCGGCCTTACTTAACCCCGAGTTTCATCACTAGCGTACAGCTAGCAATAGCTGGTAACGAAAGCGAGACGATAAAAGTAGGAAAGCTAAGGAATGATGCGAATACTTTCTTCATCATGCATAGTTAAAGCGCCTTAAAAAAGACTCTGCGCGTTGTTTATGCATCGCAAATGTAATGCGCAAGTCGGGTTATTAGGCGTTAGTGAACTCCTCTCCGAGCTTCTGTCATGCAAGGCATTAGCGTGGTTCTATGAGCACTGAAACCGTCACAGTGAAGAGTTCTGCCCGTATTACAGGCAGAGTTGATATATCAGGGCAGTCTGGCCTATACGGAGGGCGAAAGTTTCATTTTTCTTCCCAAGAAGCAGTCTTCTGTCAGTACCTAGCTATGATACATATACATCCTACATTCTCAATTGTTTTCTGCACGTCGACTTGACTTGAGGCTACTACGATGGGTGGCAATGTTTCAGACGATCATCCCCCAGGCACTGTGAAGTTGCTCAACCGTCCGTCTACAGCTTCTAATGAACTGCGTTCAATTCATGTTAACTTTTCTTATCCAGGTCTCAATGGTGGCCAAGATGCCCTGGTGACTTTACTGCCGAGGCCTACCAATGACCCGAATGACCCATTAGTTCGTCCACTTACGCATCCGCAGCACTTTGCCATTCTTACAGTGTTTTCCAGGGCTGGTCTATGTGGCGAAAAGGTTTCAATTTTGCCTTACTTGCAGCGATGACTCTGGCCATCTTTACTGGGTGAGTGAGCGATCTTGTGCACCCTCCACACTGGTTTCAACAGGATTCACATTTGTGATAGTCTAAGTATCCAGAGCCTCTTCTTGGGCCGCATGCGCAACGAAATGCATATTACTACTGCACAGTTCTTGACTGCAAAGGCGATCTTAGCGAGTGGTGAGGCCATCACATGCGCCATATTCATTCCTTTTGCCAAGAAGTATGGCAGACGTTTACTCTACATTGTCTCCACGGCTGTTTTTACAGCTGCAGTTTGGTGGTCTGCTTATATGGAGACTGCAGCAGAGCTATACTTGACCAACCTTCTCAAGGGCCTCGCTGGTGCAATCAATGAGACCGCTGTTCAGATGAGCGTACGCAGGATGTTTTGCCCCAAAGCTCACTTGTTGATCTATCTTGCTAATAACCCTTCTAATACGCAGATCCACGACATGTTTTTTGTTCATCAGAGAGCCTCTGCCAACAGCATATACTTGACTGCCCTCAAACTCGGTTTTACCCTGACACCAATGGCTGCGGGGGCACAGGCGCAGGCTTTCGGATGGCGGTCATGCTACAGAACCCTCGGCGTCGTGATGGCAGTCTTGACTACCTTGTTTGCTTTCGGCTATGAAGAGACAAAGTTTGTACGCCCTGCTGGGTACAGAGGTGATGATAGTGTCGAAAGTCTTGATGGTTGCACTGTGGATACGGAAACAGCCGCAGAAGGTCCTCCGGCTCAAGCATCGTTTCCATACTATCTAAGGCTCCAGCTTCTAACGCCAACCAGTGAGTCTTTATGGAAGACATTCTGTCAGCCCTTCTTCACGGTGGTTATTCCCCAAGTCATTTTCACGTCACTGCTATACGGATTTTCACTTTGCGTGATTATTATCACAGGATCTATGAAAGCCGTCATTCTTACTGCGACACCGTATAACTTCAACCCTCAGCAGCTAGGATTAATGCATATTGGGCCGTTCATTGGAACTATATTTGGCGCTTTGTACGGAGGAATCCTGGTTGACAAAGGCACTGTGTGGCTGGCAAAAAGGAACAGAGATATTTTCGAGCCTGAGATGCGCCTATACTTTTTACCAATTGCGGCGCTTGCTATGGCCGCTGGCACGATTATGTTTGGTGTCACTGCTGACCGGGTACGTCCCGTCCGTACCAGTCTCTTCTTCCTGCGATATACTGATAGTTTGTCGTCTAGGGAATGCACTGGGCCTACCTAGCTACCGGGACTGGCGTTGCTTCATTTGGATTTGGCGGTGTCGCCAATATCGCTTTTACCCTAATGATTGACTCTTATCCTGAGGTGGGTATCTTGTTCGGTCGTGCTTGACTATAACGGCTTACAGGAAAGTACTAGATTGTTGGTCAAACGTTTGTGGCAATCTCTTTCTTTCGGAGCGCTATCACTGTTATTGGTGCCTTTGCCCTCAACCCATGGCGACAGAGCATGGGCGTCACTGCGATGTTTGTTCTTGCTGCAGGCCTAGGTCTTGGCGCTTGCTGCCTCGCGATTCCTTTGGCAATCTGGGGAAAGAAGTTCCGGGCAGCGAATTCGGAGCGATATCTTCGCTTATCACAGTCACGATATTGACGGGCCAGCCGAGGAATGAGCACAGCGTTTTGATCTAGGTAAAACTTGGGCTCAATTTGGGTTAGTTGGAGGGATGGGACAGTGTATTGTATCCAGTGCAGAGATACTTGGCAAAGGTAGTGACTGAGTTTGAGTTAAGGAAGAGTTAGACAACGATGAATATGTCAAGGCTACAGTGATGCGGTTCTGACCGAAAATCTTGGCATCGGGACATCTCCGCATCTCCACATCTGTGGTATGTATGGCATCATCCCCGCACGTTGACGAAACGTTGACAAAACGCTGCTCATCGGCGGCTTGCTTTGCATGTACCCGCTTTCTTCCCCGCAGTTGATGCGCCGATCCCAGTCAGACGATAATATGGTCGTGCGTCTCATAATTGATCCACCACACAGCTGGCATTTCGAGCATTCTCGGGGAGAAGGGCTCTGGTTCTGATACCCTGTCAAACCCCCGCGCCAGCATCGGGGTAGCCGCCTTTCTGGGCCAGCACGCCGCGCCAGCGATGTGGGAGCCATCCTACTGTTCAAAGGCAAGACTTGATGAGGTACATCAATAGGGACCAGATGATCTCTGTGCATGCGTATTGCCCTTGTCGATACAGACTGCTTCAGTGGCTGGACAAGGACATACGAGACTTGCGACTATTAATTTACTAGAGCCACCACAGGTCGAACAGTGTGGTGCGGCATCCCAGCCGCTGCTCTCTCATCACCTGCGGGTGGGGGGAAGCTTGCCGCGGTGACGGGCTTGCGCGACGGTGTTGCTGTGCGGCAGGAGGGGCTATCAATAGCCCCCGCCAAGGTCATCATCCAGTCCGTCCTTGCGCCCGTACAAGCAAGTCCACCGTGAATAGGGACCCGCTGATGTTGCGAGGCCAGGCCTGTTCTTGCTAGAAGTCGGATTACTTAGGGTTACTTAGGGTTACGTCAACGGCGGCGGCGGAGGACGAGGAGATAAAATCGACGGCCAGACGGACGGTCCACAGCCCGGTACCTCCAAGTCCTTGTATCCCATCTTCCCGCCGCCGCAACCCAAAACACAATCGAAGCCACCGCCCATCATCACCCCCGAGCAAGAACAGCAGCAACAGCTGGCCGAGCAGCGTCGAGTGTCGGCAGAACGAGATCGTGAGGCGTCTCGCCCCTTCCAACGCTTCATACACATGGTATCAAGGGAACGAGAACGAATCCTGGCCGATATGAGCCCCAACTCAGACCTCCAACTAGACGCCGAACCCGACGCCGACCGCCCTGCTCCCCCAGCTCCCCTGGACATCAACTCACAGGCCTACACCAACGTCAAGGCCAACTGGGTCGAAAGGGGCATATGGTATAGAAAGTGGGGATTCCTGCCGGGTATGAACTGGAAGCACGAACTACCCGTCGACCCGGACGAGTTTTGGCCCGACGGACATGCACCGCCTCCTGGCGATGAGCTGCCAACGGCTGGGGAGGCGGAGCACAGACAACCGCCACCCATTTTTGCGTTGCAGACTGCAACGGCGGTTCACGAAGCCGTCGATCCGAAAGAGGCTCCTGCTGGAGAGTCAGAAGCAGAGTTGGAAGCAAAGGAAGAGGAGGACGAAGATGGAGGCGAAGCCTTAGTCTCTGTCGATGAAGCGCCGGCCCCCTCAGTATCGTCTGGGGCTGACCAAAGCCTTGGAGGGTCAGCAGGCGGGAGAAGGCCAAGAAAAGTCAAAGCAAATCCATTGGCATCATCAATGCTGGATTCTGTCCTGTCGGGGAGGATCTCAAAGGACAGAAAGAACATGCCAAGGCAAAGCTCCGTCGTCGGGCGCCGGACACGCTCTCGCAAGACGGGTGTTCCTGACGACCCAGCGGCGCCATCCTCGCTGTCGCCAATAGAAGCAGCAGCAGAACCGGAAAGGAGTCCCGCCGAGGCAGAAATGAATCGCTCCGACGTGACAAAACAGAATACGGCAGCAAGTCGGAGCACACGGCCTAGGCGGACCCCCACGGCGAACGCGGCGAGCAGTGTCAAGCCTCAGGGGGTGAACAAGAAGACGCAGCGCACTGCCGCCGCCCGTCGAAAAGGGAAGAAAGGATAGTCTGACACTGATGGTGTCGGTTAGCCAGAGATTAAGAGGCATACCCGAGTCTAGCTGTATCCATTGGTCCTGTTGGCCCTAAAAAAGTGCCCCATTTAGTCACCGCCTATTAATTCTTGACATCTGTCGCTTATTTTTATAGAGGAAGACTCATACAAATCGGTAGAATCAACAGTTATTAATCTACAGCTACCCTAGACACTGTTTATTCTTCGGTCTAGCTTCTCTTGAAAGACCATTTTTATCGGCTTAATTATCGTTATTATCGTCGTCTTTTACTACACCGAATCCACGATAGCCTTAATGCCTTAATAGGTCATCCATTGCGCAACGTTTCAATGTATGTTAAGAACTTACGTCTCACTCACTAACAAGTTTTGCTTTGTGAGTCAGTCAACGCCCGACGACGCAAAAAAAGGTAGCAACACCACCCCAGTCCTACACACAGGCCCAGCTACAGAATGTTCATGGTCTCCTCTGGAGGGCCTTTAAACTCTATTTTATAGTTAGTCGTCATCTTTATTTTTCAAAACTGCTGGGATGAGCTCACTTTGTCGACCGCCAATGAAGTACCACGCTGCACTTATGACTGCAAACCCGACAAAGACGACGGATGCATAGTTCATGGACGATCGAGTTGTCGGCAGTGCTTGAGGCATGCTAAATAATACCATCTCAAAAAGAATCCAGAGTACGGCAACAACGTTGGCCATGATCCCGATCGCAGGATGTACTCGCCAGCGAGCCTCGCTCACCGCGCGCCGGCGTGTAGCGAGGCTGATGGCAATGGGCACCAGGTACCCCGCCGCGAGCCCAATGACGCCGACCGATGCGAAGGCCGTAAAGGCGCTGCTGCTGACAAGATTTATGAGCCCGAGGAGCATCTGTACGACGGTGACGAGTGCGAGCGCCCAGAGTGGACGTGGCTGGCGGCTTCCAGTTGTTGTCTGCGCCCACAGCCGGCTACATGGCAGCCCGCCGTCGCGCGCAAAAGCCCAAGTGCATCTCGAAGCGGTCGTGGTGATGCTGACAGAGCAGAGGACAGTGACGATGAGAATCGGCACCATGACCGCGATGCCGCCAGCCGCACCACCTAGTGCGCGCGCGAGCACATACGGTAATGTCTGACCGAACGCCGCGCCGGCAAGCAGATCCTCCGGCGGCGGTAGTGTCAAGCACAGTGGCAGCACGAAAAGCAATGCGGCGACGCCACCGACAGTCACGCAGAGCGCCATGGCCCGCGGGACTTGCACCTCGGGTTCGGTACACTCCTCGGCCATGGAAGTAACCATGCCAATGGCGGAGAAGGTGTATGCAGGAGGCAGTAGGCCGATAAAGAAGGCAAAACCGCGGCCCCAGCCGGAAGGAGACGGGTCGTAATGCCCGAGCGTGGGGTGTATGCCACCAGATCTGGTGCCTGCGACGGCGAGGACGACGATAAGGATGACGAGGATAGTGATGAGGTTCCACACGGCCGCAGCGGAATCGATGAATGGTAGGACGGCGTCACCAGTGGCGCAGAGGATGAATGTGACAAGGCAAAGAGCGTAGAAGACGAGGAGGAGCTGCCAGGCAGGAGCCGCGGCCCAGTCTGGGCGGCCCAGACACACGGTCGCCGCGAGAAGCGATGCGAAGCCAAAGTTGACAGATAGACAAATCGTCCAGTTGCCGATCAGCCAGAACCAGCCTGCTATATAAGAGATAAGTGTAGCCGCACGACTAGCTTCCTTGCTGGCGTATTTGTCCCGCATTAGGTGAAAGGTCCAGTAGTAAACGCCGGACGAGGTCGGGAATCGGGACGCCAGCTCTGCAAGTGACACGGCAACACAACCGGTAAGCAGCAGAACCACGAACAGGCCAACGAGCAGGGTTAGCTGGCCGCCCCCGTAGACCGCTGCGGAGGTGAACGCGCTGCCCATGCCGTAGGGAACAGCGGCGATCGCGATCGCCTGTCCGAGGATAGGGGCGACGGAGACGCGGTTGCGGGAGAGTTGCGAAGGGTAGCTGACTTGACTGCGGGAAATTGGTGATGCGGCGGGCATTGAAGTATCGGGGACGCGGAACAAGCGCATGATGGCGGGCAAATCAATATGGATATTAATACCAATGACTGTTTATGGGAGTGTATGTTGCAGTATTGTCGTGTTAGCAGCAGTTGATGAGAAGTCCTTGTGCCGTGTAATGTCTAATGTATTTAACTAGACGTACCACTCCGTCCACCGCATTAATATCAACAAAGACAACCACGAAATGTACTGCTCATTCTCGGCTGAAACCCTGGCTCGTGTCTCGCCGAAGATACCAGCCGTGTGGCTACAGCTGGTCCTCTGGTGCCATCGCAGACAAATTACTGGTCGAAATGAAAGACGTCTCACTTGGCCCGAGTCGCCATCACGTCACACACCAGCCGCAGGTGCTGCTACTTGGGTCTCGGCACGGCTTGTCTCCGAGATACCCGAAATGAGGTCATGGATGGAAAAGGCATGGCGATAAGGTGCCTCTTTGGAGGGAGAGTGACAGTAACGAGGACAACGCGCTCTATGCCATGGCTTACACAAGCGTGGCTTGACCTCACGATTCTGCGTACCAGGGCTTGAATACTCAACTAGAGGTAATGTCTACGGTGGCACCAGAATCTGATTCCTGCGACCGATATGTTTCTATACTATTAATTGACTAATCTTTTGATAAAATGCCGTACTGTTGTGTCTAGGATCGCACTCTAGAAGCGACACCCAACTCACTGCCTGTGGCCTCATCCTTTACCTGGTTCGCCTCGTCTCCCAGGATCATCACCATGCCTACAATCTTTGCCCTCGTGGAACGCGGCCTGGTCTCCCTGGAACCCGACCTTTGGCTCATTCTTCCTGATTTAGCCGGTGTACAGATCCTACGCAGCTTCAACCCTACAACTGGCGAACCGATTCTACGAGACGGCAATACGGAGCTCACTCTTCGCCACCTTCTTACGCGCAGAACCGGGGTTGCGTACAATCTCGCGGATCCAAAATTAATCGGGTGGTCGAAGTGGATGGGACGAAAGGACACAAATCCGCTGGCAGGCTGGACAACCCCTTTGAGGTTTGCGCCTGGTCAAGACTGGCGGTATGGCACATCAATCGAGACCTCGTGGCAAGTGCTCGAGCGAGTATGGCCAGGCAATCGGCGTATACCTCAAAAAAAAAATATTCAAAGGCCCCTAGGCATGGTAGACAACAGTTTTAAACCTACTTCGAAAAGCAGTACCCAGAAAGTAGGCTATACGATGCGCGATCACAGCACGGGTTCACTGCAAATGTGATACCTCTAGAACAACGCGTTGAGAGTGCGGGCGCGAGATTATGCATGACAGGGCGTGACTACGCGTGCTTGTTCCAAGCTTCGTTTTAATCTCTGCAGAGAAAGGCCAAGATAGCAGCTTAAAGAATCGCACGGTCGACGAATTCCCAGTGAGTGAGTTGTTGCAGCACTGGGTTGTACGACAAGACGCTGGCGGGCTGACGATCGGGATAGTGAATTGCTCGATCGGCTGGAATTGCGGCGACTGCAGTAGTCAGTATTTACCCGTTCCCAGATCCAGCTGTTATTAAATTATACGACAAACTGGAGAGCGCTGTAGATGGGTATCTGTTGAAGGCTCAAAACTAGATCGGCGGCAGGGTTTCATACTTTTGCTCCAAGTGAGGAAAACTCGAGCTTTGGCCAGTTTTGCCTGTCGCCTTTGGATATTGAGCGGTTAAATGACGCTATCTAACATACCAAGGTCGTCTTCTTCATGCCGGGTTCTATCCACTGCTGGCGGTGCCTCCTCCTCTTCCTCTTCATCCTCGTCTAGGTCGTGCATTGGATAATTCAAGATGGCCGCGATATCGCCCAGCATTTTGAGGCGCTGTCCACTTTCGTGGTCGCTGCTGAGCACGCGGGTTTCGCCTCCGTCGAGTTTGACCTTGTCGACCAAGGCGACGTACTTTTTGCGCACGGCCAGGTCGTTGCTGCGAAAGAGCGAGTTGTTTATGAGCAGGGTGCCGCCGCCGGGGCCAACGGCACCATCGGCAACGGCTCTGTTGACGGCGTGGGTGCCGTACCAGGCGCGGCCGTCGTCGCACTTGAGCAGCTCAAAGAACTGATCCATGAACTGGGCCTCTTTGGCGAAATTCATGTCGCGCATCTGAGCCATGACCGCGGGGCTCTTGAGTACCTCGCGCAGGCTGTGCATGTGACCGGAGTTGGAATGAATGACGGTGGCCTGCTTGGCGACGGCAGTCAAGATCTTGTCCGACTTGTCTCGGCCCTGCTGTGCAATATAGTCTTTGAAGTCGGTGGCGATGAAGCCGGGACTGGCGAGCAGCAGCGGGCGCGGGGCGGTAAAGTCTATTGAGCGAACAAGGGTCGCAAGGGTCTTGTCGTAGAATTTCTTTATCCCAGCGTCTTGGGCGGCAGCAGCGTCCCTCTTTTTCGGCACCACATGATCGACGCGGGCCTTGAATATTGTTCTAAACTCGGTAATGAGGCATATATTTGCAAGGCCTTCCTGCATGACAATTGTGGCGGTTGCGCGGTTGCGGTCGTCACCAAGGCCTTGTGCGAGTGCTTCCCGAGCGACGCTGTCCCATCCTTGGGCCTTGATCAGGGTAAAGGGGCGGTCGACTTCGAGATCGAGCGTATGGTGGGAGCCCAAAGGTGCGTAGTCGTTTTCCGAGCATACGATGCCAGAAACACGCAGCGATGAGGCAGCGGGGTCGAAGAATAGTGACTTGACTTTAAGGGTGAGGTCGACGTGAACACGCTCCGACTGGGTGGCACCGGTGCCGTTGTTTTGGATGCTGACCTTTCGGATGGCATGACCACGGACTCGGTCGCCAACGACGATGAGGTTGTATGCGTGCCACTGCTCAAGTTAGCATGGCGAGGAGAATGGGTATTTGGGCACACCCAGAGGCGTCGTGGTTGTTACCATGTCCTCTGGCTCTTCTGGTTGGAGGGTCACCTGTTCCTCCTCAACGTCTTTGAACTGCTTTTGCGACAGCAGCTTCATGTCGGCGGCTGTTTTATGTGTCTGCTATTGGTGTTATTGGTATGAGGGCATCTGAGTCGTCCACGCACAAGGGTCGGAGATGAAGTTGTCGGTCAAGCAATTTGTATGCGGTCAAGCGGGTGGTGGAGAAAAGTTGAATTGGTACCCCTCCAAGAAAGAGGGCCATTTGTTATTTGTTGCATTTGCAGGGAGGCTTGTAGCATTTGTAGGGCAACTTGTAGTGGGGGTGGCGCGGCCGAGTGTGGCGCACTGCCAGCCAAGGATCAGGCGAGAACTCATGGTGGCCAAAGTATAGTTGTTTTATTATACACTTTAAACTCTTGAGGTTTAATGTCCAAGTTACGAAGCGTATTTTAATAAATTATATTAATCCAGTCACGCATGGTTCAATCTAGCGCCGGATCGCATCATGTTCAGAATTTCCCCTCTTCCGTCCATCTAGGGTAAGTGACCACTAATTATTCGTGTCTGGATAACAGAGCTGCCCACTGAGCCGATTACTGGTAATGACAGAAAACATTTGTCTAACAAATTGCTCCTGACTGCAGTGAGGGGGCTGAATAGTTAAATGAGCCGAATCAAAGTTTTAACCACGGCTGCAAGCACTTTCAACAAATGATTAGGGACGAACTCATCCTGAGGGGCAAGAGCATTTACTAGGAGGAATATTCAGGGACGATGGTATTTCATCGCAACATCAAAGTAACTTAAAACCCAAAGAAAAAAAGACATATATAACTAGCCAACAGCTTGTTGTCACATCTTGCCCTGTTACTCGTGCCAAGCACAGTCTGGCGGAAACCTCAACGGAAGCTTCAGTCAGCGGGAGCATGAATTATGTCATGATGATGGCAACCTTGCGAAATTCCATGTACAAGTAGACCAAATATGGTCAAAAAGTCTAGTCCATTCCAATAGCGTTTAACCCAGAATGGCTAGACACACCGGGCGCATCATATGCGTCGTGCCGTGCCCCCTCGGATCTGGAGACGCGAATGCGAGGACCCTGGAGAGGTACGCGTAAGTTGTAACAAGTAGACAGCCACCATCTTGGTCGTCGTCGGCTTTTCTGCCATGGCAATCACCCAACGGCCGTTGCAATGGGTAGGTCTATTGGTTCCAGGGCCAAGGGGAGACAGAGGATACTTGGGCAATATCGTCTCCCTTGCACCGATAGTTTTGCGCAGGCTCCCAGACTATTCGTATGAGGCAGTTAATACGGTGCGGTGACGATGGCCGTCCCAGCCTGTTCGCGCGAGCTTTTAAAGCATGTTGACTCGATGGCTTCTTGGCATTTCCGCAGGGCTCTGCCTGTAGGCTGGGTGGCGCTGGACAGGCGGCATGTGGCGACGGATGGTGGCTCTCGCTGCCTAGTTCACGTTCCTGAATTTTCGTTATTTCCCTCCCTGATGAGCGAAACCGAGAGGTTGGCACAAGTTACAACTAATAAAAGAGGCTGGTCCATGGCGCATGACATGGATGCAATGTAATAAGAATGGGGCAACCAGCACTCGCTTTCTGGAATGATGCATTCCCCCGCCTTACCGAGCAACTCCATAACTACTGCTAAGTATAAGAGATAAGAGATGGGCGAAAAGTACGTCGAAGAAAGCGCGGAAGGGGGGTTGGCAGTAGCTAGGGGAAGCAGACAGGTAATAAGGCTGATCAAAGTACGCACCATGTATAACACTAAATGCCGAGTGACTGGATAAATCGATTGTCGCAGCCTTGTGATACATGGGAAACAGGGACGGGGAGTTTTATGGACGAAGAGGTGTGCCCAGGTCGGTAACTACCTAATAAATCATAATGGCGTGGCGGTTTGAGACTTGAGCGACAGGGCTTCGCTAGTACATAAGTAGGCACATAATGCAACAGCCAGTGCGCCCAAAATAGCGTGGTCTGACTGGTGCCACTCTGTAGTTAGGCTGTAGGTACCTACTAAGGAGGTAGGTAGGTAAGCACTGTGGGTGCCAGTAGGTTGAGCGCTGCTCTTTTTGCATGGTTGGGTTTGAAATTTGCATACCGAGGTAGTGACGCTAGTAAGAGGCCACTGCGCTATCTCGCACAGTGGCCGCTATGGCCCGCGCTGAAGCAGGGTCAACAACAGTGAGGACGGTAAATATAGCCAGATAATAAGAATCGTAAGTGTTGTCAGCATCGGACAGGAACAGTAGTAAGGATAGGAAGGAGAGCCAGTCAAAGCGAGAGTAGTGATGATGGGTGTGACTTACTCTCTCCATACCTAGCCACTAAACGGATTTCAAAATCAACTACCTACTAATGCCTATACCTAACTACTAACTACATACATAGGGACCACCTACTACATTATGCAAACGACCCCCCCTCAATCAGCTGCCAGCCGCATCATCGAAACGGGCTGTTCCCTGTTCGCAATCTCTCTTCTCTCTCTCCCTCTCTCCTCTTGCCATTGACATGGTCGCCACGTCTATTTTTATTCTTGCTGATTCATTCTTGTTTCAACCCGTCCCTTTTCTACTTCCATTGACTGCCCCGAAGCCTACGCTGCTCCGCCAAAGCTTATAGCCTTATTCAGCCTTCCGCCTTCCAGCCACTCTATCCGGCCCGCGTTGAACCCAACCGTCGCCTCCGTCATAGATTCCACAGCCCTTCCTCTTCATTCTTCAACGTTGCCGTTGTCGATTCAATTGCGGGCTCCTCCTCTGCAATATCTCCAACCTGCCTGGATGCTTCCATGCTTACCCCTGACACACAAGATTCGCCCTTGTCCCTTTCAACTTGCCCATCTCACCGCGACGGCGACCACTAGACGGCTGAACAGCCAACAGCCAACTTGTCTACCGCCGCGCCGTGACGGCGCTCAGGTCATTTCCACGACGGAGCTTCCCCCCCCCCTTCTCTGCTTTGCTTTGATCACGATCCCTCCGGTTTCTGCCTTCGTCATGCCTGCAAATTGACCCTGCGCTTGCGCTACAATTTGCTCGTTGCTAGTATGGAAACATGACTACCGACGTTTCTTCGCCATCGCCAGCCAGCGATCCGCACCCAGCCAGGGAGCAAGATCGCCGTCCGCGACCGTCCACCAAGTCGCAATCAGGTCAGTCTTGGTACCGATGACGATTCACCCTTTTGTACTAATTCGCTAGTAGTTGACGACAATGCAAGCGAATCCCTCAGCCCAATACTTAGCCGACGCCCTACCTCGAAGCACTCGCGCAGCGCCGGCCCGCCACCTGGCAAAGAAAACCCGTCGACCAAAAATACGTTAAAAGTCACCACCTCCAACCAAGGCCACGCTTCCGGTTTGGATCCTCTTAGTACGGTATGCACCCTCGAGTGCCTAGACCGACGCGCACCCATATTAACCCCTGCAGCAAATATATCTTCGAACAAATAGCAGCACCGAACCCACAATCGCGCAACGGCTTCTCAATGCCGGCAGACCGGATAGCCCGGCCCCCGACAGTGTTGGCCGTCCAAGTCACGACTCAAACCCTGCCGCGCGCCCTGATAGTATCAAAGACCGCAAGAAGGGCCCATCCTTTCTCAGTCGGCTTTCTATTCGCGCGCCATTCAGAAAGGAGGATGACGCCGAGTCGGACTCGGACTTTGGCGAACATGCCCGCACCGACGGAACCAATGCCCGGGCTTTGACTACCGTCATGGGTGCCGGAGGCGGTTACCTGCCCATGCACAAGGAACCGCCTCGCTATATCCGCGTCAAGGCACATAACAAGAAGTCCCGTACCTTTAACCACTTGTTTCTTGCGCAAGAGCTCAGCAGCGGCAACAAAGCCGCTAGCCTCTCCAAGCATGCACCGGCTACTGTTGTCGGCAGCAAGATTCTCAAAGGAGGCAATGCCATATGGGCGGCTGAGTTCAGCCTCGATGGTCGTTATTTAGCAGTTGCCGGCATGGACCATCTTGTTCGCGTCTACGCCGTTCTCTCCACCCCCGACGAGCGAAGAGCGTATGAGGAGGAACAGGAGCAAGACGATGACGAAAAAGACAACCGTTCCAAGCATGAGCGGCTGAGTGCCCCCGTTTTCCGGAGCGAGCCTATCCGCGAATTTGAGGGCCACAGCGGCGAAGTCCTGGCTCTAAGCTGGAGTAAGAACAATTTTCTACTGTCTTCTTCCATGGATAAGACGGTGCAGCTGTGGCACCTCAGCCGACAGGAGAGCTTGTGCACCTTCAAGCATGATGATCTCGTTACGTCCATTTCCTTCCATCCAACCGACGATCGTTTCTTTCTAGCGGGATCCTTGGATGAGCAGCTGCGGTTATGGAGCATTCCTGACAAAGCTGTCGCCTTCTCTACGCAGACGGGGGAATTCATCACCGCCGTGGCCTTCACACCAAATGGCAAGACGGCCATCTGCGGCCTTCTTAGCGGCATTTGCATCTTTTACGAGACGGAAGGCCTTCAAAATCCTTGGCAGATTCATGTACGTTCATCCCGCGGTAAAAATGCAAAGGGCAGCAAAATTACCGGAATTCGTACCAAGGTGGTTCCTGCTCGCGGCTTCCATCAAGCAGATGTAAAGGTCCTGATCAGCTCAAACGACTCTCGTGTGCGCATCTACAGTTTGAAGACGCGGATGCTTGAAGCCAAGTTCAAAGGGCATGAAAATATGTCTAGTCAGATTCACGCGCGGTTCAGCGATGACGGGCAATTCGTGACGTCTGGCAGCGAAGATCGAAAAGCGTACATATGGGATACTTCACATCCTGAGCTCGAAATCCGCGACAAGCAGCCTTATGAGTGCTTTGATGCACATCCCGAGGTGGTGACGGTTGCCCTCATGGCCCCCATCGCGACCAAGCAACTCCTGAGCGCCTCCGGCGACCCGATTTATGATTTATGCAATCCACCGCCAGTGACGCTGATGAGTCTGAGCGAGGCCACCGTCAGCCAGAGCGCTCTGTCCGAAGTGACGCACTCGGATGTGCCGGGCAGTGTGAGGAAAAAGACTGAGAGCCCTGCTTATCTGGAACGGGCCAAGCACAAGAGTGGCAACATTGTCATTACCGCTGATCGCAAGGGTATCATCAAAGTCTTTAGACAAGACTGCGCGGCGGTGAAGCGGCACCAAAGCCTGTGGGAGACGAGCTCCAAGTTTTCTGGCAAGGTTGCGGGTGGCGTTGGTCGGAGTTCTAGCCTCGCAACGAGGACAAGCGGTGGAAGCCGCGTTCATTCTCGACGTGGGTCACTGAGCACGAGTGGCAGCTTAGTGCCGAGTCAGATTGCTTCAGATAGAATCATGAGCTGGCGACAGGATATTGAAGGTGGACGAGCCTCGATCGGAACGCCAACGACGCGGAGTGAGCGGTCGATTTCACCACCCAAAAGCGTGATAAGTTCTCCGCTCAATGTGTCGGCCTCGAACCTTGCATCGGAGGCGAGAAAGCAGCCTTACATTGCCGCGCCGCCATCTCGAAAGAGGAGCAATGGCAAAATTCAGAGGCGAGGTCGAGCAACATCCGTGAAGCCCGACCCTATCCAAGTCGCTGCCAAAATCAAGGACTCGGACAAAGGACCTACAATACCACCCACGCCTAGCTTTAGCCTGGTGAGCGCTTCGGAGCCCGCCACTCAGGAAGATGGCCGCGATGGCAGCTTCTGGAACCTCGGTCGCTGGCGGGGAGGGTTTTCTGGCTTACGCAA
The DNA here is from genome assembly GCA_025583755.1 of Cordyceps tenuipes. Lineage (NCBI taxonomy): Eukaryota > Fungi > Ascomycota > Sordariomycetes > Hypocreales > Cordycipitaceae > Cordyceps > Cordyceps tenuipes. The sequence goes on along the minus strand of JANZYN010000077.1, from coordinate 126,061 downwards.
TGTGACGAATAGCAGCGCTGTAGCTGAAACGTCGAACAACAATGGGTCTCATCGAACAAGCACATCAACAGAGCGATCGGGCCATGAGCGCCCTCGCAGCGTTGGCACGAATGGCGCGCGACGACTGGCTCCAAGCGGAGAGGAAACCGCTCGGCGGCGCTCCAAGCTCCCCGGCTTGACGGTATCGGCAACACACAACGCAGATCCGGAGGTATCCCATGATGCGGTTGGTCGCGAAAAGACACGGCGGGATACGCTTGTCAGCGGTGGGAGGCGTCAAGAGTCTCAGGGGAAGAAACGGACCGATTCGGGAGTTGGTCAGCTAAGCGCAACGTCGAGTGAAGTCAGCGAGTAGAGCATGCTGGTAGCTGATGGCCGATGGTGGTGGATGAGGTTCATGGAAGAATTGTGATGAAGATGGGGTGATAGTCTCAATTTCGATTCGGCGTGCGTACATAGGGTGTCTCTACTCATTTACGTATGGAGCATTTATTTCTCCTCAATTTCCCATGATGTATATATCGCGGAGTTGGATAGCGTTGGATGTATCATTTTGCAGGTTTTGGCAATGGAGGTGATGAAGAAGGTGGACGAGGCGCTCTTGGTGCGGGCTTGATCATGTCCGCTTGACGTGGACGCTGGGTGAGATTATCCAATTGTTTTTGTATTTTGTAAAAGGCAGGGACTAGCTACAGCGTCTACTAGCCGCGAAACATGTCTTGCAACCGGCCCAATGCTTGTTCCCCCGCTGGGGTATCAAATAGTGCATGTGTCGGTATCTCGGGTGTGTGGGCGTGGGATTGTTGTAGTCACGGTGAGGCGGCGTCTCGAGGTTTAGAATTCCTCGTTGGTAGAGAACTGCATGCAGGCCAAGGCTCGTCTCTGATTAGAGATGCGAAGAAGAAGAAGGGGCGGCAGTCGAGGTGGTGGTGGCACTCACAGCGTCAGCGCTGGCCTTGGCTTTGGTGGACAGATTCTTGGCAGCCTTTTCCAGGTCCGGAGGCTTGGGACTGGTCAGGTCGGTAGTCTTGTCGCCGTATTCGAAGAAGAAGAATGCGGGGATGGAGCGGACGCCGAGCTCAAAGGCAAGATCGGGGACGTCGTCGGTGTCGAAGCGCGCAAAGGTGTACTTGTCGGGAAGGCTGAAGGAATTGGCGAACTTGGTGAAGAAGGGCGAGATGGCCTTGCAGGGGCCGCACCAAGTGGCGTGGGCCTGGAGGACGACGTAGGGCGTCTTTCGGATAAGGTCGTCGAACTGGGCCTTGGTCTTGATGTCGATGACGGGCATGGTGGCGGGCGTTGGAGGGGTGTTGTCGCTGTTGTCGCTGTTGGACATGGTGGCGAGCTTTGGAGGGGTGTTGTCGCTGTTGGTTGATGGCGAAGAGGTAATTTTTGGTGGAGTGGGTGGTTGGTGAGGGATGATGTAATAGGGAGGGGAAGAGAGGAGACAATGATTGAGCCGGATCAGGATCAGGCGAGAGGGAATATATAGCCAGCTCTAACCCTAAGCGACCCTGATTAGCTTCTAGAATCGGATCGATCTGTAATAGCCTGGCTGTTTTGTATTTTGTCATGGACGACACACAAGCTGGCCCGAGTCGGCGCTCAGAGAGGGGGCAAAGCAATTGGCTAGATGCACATGCCGCGATGGCGTGCTTTGGCGGGGCATCGGCCTATTCGGTATTAATTACTTACACACATTAATTACTCGGTAACTGTGTTTTGCTCGATTCGACCGAGGCCGACGACGCGGGCTGGACATGACAAACCAGACTCGGACCATCGGAGAACCAGGGGAATTGCTCCGATTCAGGGTCGGTATGTAAACTACTCCGGCATGCAACGACCTCCCTTCAGCAAGTCGTCTCCCGCACTGGGGACGCTTTCTTTTCGTTTTTCATGGTCAGCATCGCGGCTAACTAATGTCGGTTCAGGGAAGCAGGTGATGTGTCGTGACTTGATCCATTCTCCCTGACCTGCGGGCTGATGACTTTATATACTCGACTTTCTCGCTCTCCTACCAAGCCTTCCATGCCCTTTTCTCCTAGCCTACTACAGTTTATTGGACGACGAGTATTTTGAGGCAGCGAGTGCCCTAACCATCGCGCACGATACTGACCCAAACAGCCAAACAGGAAGCTGTCCAAGTAACGTATCAGAAAGTCCAATATAAACCAGATGCAACGCTTGTCGAATATGTCATGCGCCCAGATGCCAGCACACCAGTGCAGAGCCTTTCCCTTGCTGGCTGGTCACACCCTCCAGCTTTCTAGTGCCAATACGGTAGCTCGGGGGGGCTTACTAGGTAAGTTGGTAACGAGCAGAAAATAGCTTGCCAGTGTTACGTGGTTGGCTGTTGTTGCCTCCAGTTTTAATATCTCCAAACGTGAATTTCGCGCCGCTGATAAAGGCTCGAGCTTTCTACCATCTCCAAGTTGGTCCTTCCTCGGGCTGGGGTTTGTTGGTTGAGCAGACGTCTTATGTGGCTTCAGTATTCCTTCAAAACAATGATTTAGAGTCCGATTTTGACCTGCAGTTTTTCTATACCTGTTGCTATCAACAGGTGCAATATCATGGTTGTGCTGGCGCAACTCCTAGCATTTACTTAGTCTTACCCTGGACCCCAAATCACAGACCTAGCGGCATATTGCATCCCCCTCTTAAACGATTCGTCTTCAACTTACTATATACGGCTACAGGGTTGGGGTAATTCTTTCAGCATGATATGGTAATAGTATCAATTGAAAATGTTAACAAGATGAACGCATGTGCGCTCACATCACCGCCCCAGGTCGCTACCTGCAGCTTTGAACAGGTCAAACTCTCTCAAACTCGCGAGGCAAATCCTGCCTATTAACCCAAGCCGACACGGCTCGAGCGAAAAGTTGGGGAAATTGTACATCCCACCCATGCGCAGCATTCCTCAAGATAATTCCTCCTGAGCCATCCTGCGGCCAGAGCTCGTTTGGCCTTGTCTCCCTGTCCTTGAGTGCCTCGGCCGTCCGTATCATGGTTGGCACATCGTCCCCCATTGCTCCCGCAATAGAAAGCACTCGCACCCGCAGACGGCGAACATGATCCAAATTGAAATTCAAGACCCATGGAAACATATCTCTGATCAAGCCCCAAGTCACATTGCCTCTCATCGCGGCTACCAACTCGTCGCTCAAAGTCAAGCCGGCCCGGGCATGGCGATAGCGGTACAGCCATGTGGGAATCACATGTAACATAAACATCATGATGGAATATGTCAATTTTGGCCAGCGAGCCATAAAAAGACGCTTTCCAGCAAGGGGGGCGGACCCGGTCACAAAAAGAGATAGGACCAAGTGCGGCTCATGTAGTGCCAGGCACTGGCCGACGTAACCGCCCATGGAAACGCCAACCACGTGAGCTTTTCCGCCGTGAGCATGACAGCGAATCAAGCGAGCAACAAAATTTGCCGCATTTTCCACTGTTCCTGACTGAACATGACGTGAGGCGGAGTGCATCGGGAGATCTGGGACGATGATGTGGAAGTCTGAGAGGTGCGGGACGACGAGCGCAAACTCAAGGCGGCATGTGAATCCTCCATGAAGGAGGACAATAGTAGTAGACTTTTCGTCATTGTAAGAGGAAAACGACAACGTCTCGTTAGCCGCGTCGGCAGTAGAAAGGGAGGCCATAATGAAGCGTGTCAAGGTTGGAGGTGGTGGACTGGCGAGGAAGTCTGCTAGCGAACCGAGTCTGGATATGACGGTTATATATAGTGTAATGACGAGCAAAGCATTCTCTTGAATACAAGGTCTATTTCTTGTTACAATTTAGCTAACCTTGGGAAGGGATGCTACTATTCCATGGCGGCAACGGAGCGGCGCTTGACCTCACGATGAATGACGGCACCGGCCAGGGTCAGCATGGGCACATGGCGGTGAATCAACATGTCCGGAAACATGTAGCAACCCGCAATACCGATAGAAGATGGCAATTCAAGGTCATGGTCATTAAAAATATTTTCCAGCTTAATCTCTCGGCCCAGTGCGCTGTCCGCCGGGTTTCTTCGTTGACGGGTGTTCGGTTCTGAGCAGAGTCCGAACTTTGCACCCTTGAATGTTCACTAGTTACACTTTTTGAAATGAGTGGGATTCATTTAAAGACTACCTAGTCCTTGTATGTAAGTTCACAACAAAGGCGGCCCGATTCGAGCTTGTTCTGTAGTAGAGCTCAGATGACCACCACCATGGTCCACGCCGTCTCGTTGGCTGGCATAACTCGGGGATCAGCATGCTTCACCCCTTCCCACACCCTCCTTCATCTTGACCTCGGTTTTAATCACAGGGATAATCGGCGGAGGTATTATTGCCCGTGACCTTGAGTGCGGGCGCAGGTTTCCATTTTACCCCACCAACAAGATCCAGCATATACACACTCAGTATCTTATCAGCAGTTTGCTGAATCAGATCTAAATATATGTCTGAATCAACTAGAATTAAAGACGGTTGAGCTACTCAAACAGGTTAGAAGGATTGTATCACGCTACCCTATACGGGCTGGGTGGGTGGTCACTTCGGAGGCTCTTGCTTGCTGGTGGATGATCTTGGGTCGTAGTCTACCACTTGTGGGAGAGTGCAAGCTGCTCTAGTGGATGATATAATCAAATCATTGATATGCTACTCTCTCGCTTTAATATCTTACTCTTTATCGTATATATGTATCTCTTGCGTTCCTTCCTCGTCCAAGTGTTGCCTCTTCCAGTTCCAAGTGGGCCAGCGAGTTCACTCCCCCATATATTCTGAGTCGGGCTAACACGGGGATGAAATCAGTAGAAAATTGGTGGTATAAACCCCGTTGCTGCTGATCATACATGAGACATAGACATACTTGCGTCTATGGCTGTCATTAAGGTTAACTCGTGGTGGAAATTTTGGCTGCGAGCGCCCTGCGTCGTAACCGGTTTAGAGCAGTGCAATATTGCTATAGGATAATCGTATATAGTTGTCAGATTAAATGCCACTTCTTGATTTTCTAACAAGGAAGTTGGTATGGCTAAACCGATGCATTGGATGCCGGCGATAGACACGAAAATTCTGGGAATTCTGGCACCCATTTTATCCCGACCCATGGCAAGGAACACAGATATCCAACTATGAACAATGTTCATAGAGACATCCTGTCAGCCGGCATATAGTTGCGAGGGAAGAGACGGACACGTTGTTACTCCAACCATTTCTGCATAGTCTTTCACATATTCGTAATATGTACAGTGCCGAATTTGAGCCCGTTCACTGCCGTGCAGCACGACCTGCTGTGGATTTTACTTGGTGTGGCACGGAAAACTGAGACCACATCTGGCTCTTGTCTCATCAGCCCTGCAACTCTACACATGAGTTACTGGGTGATAGGTGATACAGCATTCTGTACTGCGACCAGAGGAGTTATATCTTTGCGTGATTCCTGTTCGTAGTCTCCAACGTGTTCAGTCCTTATTTCTAACATTGGAACCACCGCCACTCATCGTCATGACTGTGCCCATCTGGACTCCAGAAAATCTGCTTGCCCTGGGCACACCGGCCCCGGAGCTCACCACTGTCAGTCTGAGTGAGGCCTTGAGCAATGTCTACGACGTTTACTAACCAGCCTCGCACAGGCCGTAGAATCCTGTGACACTTTGCAGAATCAACCACCGTTGTTTACTCTTGATTCACTTGCGCAGATCCGCGCGAATATCAGCTTCCAGCGGCCCGCGCCGGACTCGAGAATCCTGGAAACTGACATCGACTGCCCTGTCCGCGACGGCACAAGCATCAAGCTCCGTTGGTATCGGCCGGCGACGCCAGCCGTGGGAGGGTCGCCTTTGGTGGTCCACTACCATGGTGGTGCATACATTTTTGGTGATCTTAACACGGCCGGGATCTTTTGCCAAACCATGGTGCTGGACCATGATGCCGTCGTGATTGACGTCAATTATCGATTGGCGCCAGAGCATCCATTTCCGACGGGCAAAAACGACGCATGGGATGCACTGCAGTGGGTATGTCATGGCCGGTAACACCAAGCAGCAACGAACGAGGCTGTCGGGTGCTAACCTTTGCACAGGTCGCCAAAAACTACAGATCGCTCGAGGCCCGGCCTTGCCTGGGATTCCTCGTGGCCGGCTGCTCAGCGGGCGGCAATATCGCTGCTTCCATGGCTCTTGAGGCGCGGGATCGAGGCTTGCGGCCGTCATTGACAGGTGCCTATCTAAATGTGCCCGAGACCATCTCGTCGGAACAGAAATTACCAGACCAGTACGCACAGCTGTGGCTCAGCCGCCAGCAGAACAAGGATGCTCCCGTTCTGAACCAGGATTTGATAAATTTCATGACGGGTAAGTGAGCTTATAAGTTACTGCCACAGCTATTCAGCGGCCAACCTAACAGCCTTGCAGAATGTTACAAGCCCGACTTCAAATCCCACTACTTCGCGCCGGCTCACCACCCGCTCGGCCATGCTGGCCTTCCCAAGACTTACATCGATGTATGCGGTCTCGACCCCTTTCGTGATGACGGCATCATATACGAATCGATACTGCGCGAGGCCGGTGTTGCGACAAAGCTAAATGTCTTTCCGGGGCTGCCCCATGGTTGGTGGATCGTGATGCCAGAGCTACAAGGCACAAAGCAGTATCACGAAAAAACGCGTGAGGGACTACAGTGGCTACTAGCTGAACAACTTGAGTGAGGATTATCCGTATGATAGCAGATCATCTTTACGGTATGATAAGATGCAGAGCAGTAGTATTGGTTGATAGATGGAAATCTAGGAAAGAACATGGGCTAGTGCAAAGAAAGCCAGTAATCATGCCCTGCTAGCTAAAACAATTATCAAGGAAAACCAGAAAACGGGCCGAAAAAAAGAGAGAGAAAAAAACTAAAAATCTCGCGAGCTGTTCAGCTTCTCGGCACAATTCAAAATAGTAAAAAGGAACTGGGTATCGGCCATCGGCTGCAGCCGCACGACCAAGTGAAACATTGACGAAGCCAGGCGAGGCAGCCGTCGCACAGCAGCGCACCTGCACACCATCTCCCCAATCTACAACAACGAGAAAAGGTTCCTATTTATATAAAGCTTGCTTCATTCCCCTACTACCCATTCGAGCTCGATAAATACACGCAGTCTTCTTACCGGTTACATTTGTCTGCAGTGCAAGCCGGCAGCGTTGGTCCCAAAGACAGAAGAACCTCAGGGCTTCCTACCGAATAACGCAGCCTTATAATTTCAGCATGTCGCTAGAGTCATCAGCCACGAGGGAGCGTGTGCTCCGCGATGCTTGTAGCTTTGTCCTTCAAGTATCATTCTCTGACATCATGCTTCAACGGTCCTTTGTGGCCAACGGCGGTGACTCTATTTCTGCCATGCGAGTGAGCCCGCGTTGCAAGGCCGACGGCGTCTTGATTTCGGTCGCTACCTTGCTTGCTAGTCGCTCACTCGCCGATGCAGCAGCGGCTTCATCGTTGGTTACCGCCGCAGAACCGCCCACAAGAGATGAGGTCGAGGGTTACAAGCAGAATACTGAGGCGGCTACGTTGCCATCGGAAACGGAACCTTTTGGTCTTTTGAATCTTAGCAAGGGTCGAGTCGACATGTTGCGCCAAAATGTTGCCGCAACCCTGCGCATCCCACCAACCCAAGTCCTGGAAATGGCGCCAACGACACATACGCAGGCTCTCTGTGTTGATGCCGCAATGCATACACCACCACAGGGCTGTTACGTCTTCTACATTGACCTACCGCAGACTGTACAGCTCGGTACCGTCACAGACTTTACTCAAAAGCTTTGGAACCAAGTTGAAATATTCAGGACCGTCTTCGTTCAACACCCTGCTTCCGGCGACCTCCTGCAGGTGGTCACCGCGCCATCATCAGTGAACTTGGAAATCCATGCCCTTGAGAGAGCAAATAATATCCCCGAGACCTCGGAAACAATCTTTGAGGAGAGCATTCAGTCGCCGCTTGAACTTGGAGCAATCTATGTCAGATTTATTGTTCTGCACCGCCCAGAAACACCTACGCGGCTAGCCTTCCGTGTGTCCCATGCGCATTATGATGGCATGAGCTTGCCTCATATCCTAGACTGTCTTGCTGCGCATCTTCAAGGGAGGCCATGGCCTGAAATACCCAGGTTCGTTGGGTACGTTGCACACGTCCTCGATCAGAGCGAAAGAACCCTGAAGCACTGGAAATCGACTTTATTAGGCTCTCGGCCTCTCACACTCCACCCTACTGGACACGAAAGTCGGATCCTGACAAGCGCGAGGGTTATCAACAAACCTCCCAAGTGTGCCAGCTTTACGGAAGCCAATGTGTTTCTTGCGGCATGTGCCGAAACCTTGGCCCGCCTCCATGATACTCGAGATGTGAATTTTACTCTTACAGTCTCTGGTCGGACAACGCTGCCGGATAACCTGGCAAAGGTTGTAGGACCCTGTCTCAACCAGGTTCCCTTCCGGGTGGTGCTGCCATCCAAACCAAGTTTGAAGGCCGCTGTCAGTCTTGTGCGACTGGCCCATCTTAACATGCTGGCCGCAGAGATTGCAATGGTGCAAGACATATACAAAGCCTGCACAGACTGGCCGGAGAAAGATCGCAAAATGGCCTATGCCGTTCATTTCAACGACCTCGTCTCCCGATCGACTGATTTGCTAGGCGACGGGATACAGGTACCCTTGCTGGTGCATGGTCCTCGCGGCGTATGGGAGCACAGTGAGGCAATTTGGATAATCGTGACCCCTGTTGATGGTAGCTGGCAAATTTCATTGAGTGGAAATGCGTCTCACTGCTTCGCCAAGCATTTAGAGCAAATTGCTGATACGATGGTGAATGTTCTGTGTACGGCGGACATCTAGATGATCGGGACGCAGTGCGCAGGGTAGTTGGTATGTAGTAAGATACCGCGGAACACAGCAGCTTTCAACACCTGTCAAACCGGGCTCACTGAGCACCAAGTCAGTGCCCTTGTGCTCTCACTGTGCAGGAAAAATAATTCTATTTATTTTTGAACTCGTAAGATTATATATTTTGTTGGTCTTTCGCAATAGGCCATAAATATAATCACATCTCCCCCCCGATTCTAGGTCCAGGACTACTCAGCCCTTCTCCAGCAGGGTGTTTAATGTGTCTCGATATATACCCTGCCCTGTCTGTCAAACAAAGCCTGTCCGCATCTTACCATAATGCTACCGCAGATCATTCTGAGCAGACTCCCCTCTCTCGATGCTATATTATCCTCTCTCAGTCTCAATGGGACGCAACACATATGCCCACCTCTGCCCCAGGGTGACCTGGTTTACAATGTCTACATGGGCTATCCTGAAATATTCCAATGGGACAAGAAACGCTGCGTCGCATATGTGAGGTAAGTAAGAGGAAAACTGCGATTGAGTACGTCTATTGACGCACAGCGTGAACAACTCTGTAGCAACCTTTACAATGCAAGCCTCAGCGTTTTCGACCCATATCAACCTCGAGTCATTGAAACAATTCAGTTTCCGGGCCTTAGCCATCCCGGCGACACGGCAGTAATGCCACTCCATGCGAGTGGCATTGTGCTTAGGCCAAACAACGACGAGCCCGAAATCCTGGAGCTGGTCATTGACAATGGCGATGCCTTTTACTCCAATGGGGTCAACATTTCGGGGCCAGACTACCTGATCAGCATGGACATTGCTACCATGACAGTGACGCACAAGCTTCATCTCAACAATGGTCTCTATGCAGGCTACGCCGATGCCGAATTAGGTAGTGACGGCAACACTTACGTTCTCGGCGTCTACAAGTCCAACATACTGCGCGTCACGCCAGAGCGGGATATTTCCACCCTATATGTTGAGGAGCCGCTTGGCTTACCTCGTCCCTACGGGTTTACGGGCATCACCCATGCTGGCGATGCCATCATTACTAACGACAACACCATCGGCCAGTTTGTTCGGTTCGACATACAAAATCCAGATGGTACACCGCCGGTCATCATCCCACAGACGCCACACCACGCTTTCAACACGTCCAATGTGCTGGCCATACCGGAAAAGTACGAGAACACCGTCTTGCTAGCTACGGAGAACACAACGCCTGACTCTCCAACCGGAGGGGTGGGCGTGTATCGCTCTCAAGACAAGTCTTTTCGCCAGCTTGAGTTCCTTGGATTTCTCCCAAGTCGTCTAGAAAACAGCCTGGCGACCTGCGCCCGACAGATGGCCAACCGCATCTACCTTGTTTCTCTCCCCACTGACGGCGCCAACATCACCGTGTCTGGACACAGTAGCCGGTTTGTTTTTCAAGATATTACACAGGACATTGAGAATCTGTTGGGATGAGACGCTGAAGTGGTGACCGGCATTGGTCCGCAAGTATAGCAATCCGTGGGCCGCATGTATTAAGGAACGATTGAAGTAATCCACACATAATTTTGATCCGGCCATCCCTACCAGGCAGTCTCACTCACCTTTGCTAGACAACTCCAGATTCTTGAAAGTAAACCCGAAATTCTCGGAGCTGTTCCAGGAGCAGCTCAACGTTATGATTCGCATAGCCTTTGTTGCAGAGCAGGCTCTTAGTGATGGCATTCGTCAGTCCCAGAGCGGACATTATGTGTGGCTGTGTGTTTTTGATCGTCTGCCCTGCGGCTTTAAGCATGGCCGTCGTGACAGTGGTATTTTTTCTGTTAGAGACAGATTAGCTGGAGAGCTTGCGGTCAAATGCAACGACTTTGATAGATACGGTGGTCCGAGGTCGACCTTACATACACCATACCAGCAAACCTTGCCGACGCGAGCAGCATAATGCTCGGACCGATGATACTCGCCAGCAACCACCAACGTTTTCCGAATCGCTTCCACTCGTGGAACTTGGTGCGCAACGCGGCCTTCTCACGTGGGCCGCAGACTTCCCATGTAGTGTGGACGCTTTCGAGGATGCTGTCGATTGTCGAACTCGTGTGGCCGCGTCCGACACTGGTTGACGCACGATTCGACGTCCCTCGCTTGCACGTAGCTTCATACTCAAGATGGAGCGTAACCATTGCCATCCGACTGCGGATTGCATCGTCACTCATGCGCGTGTCTAGCCGGCAGACAAACGAGTAGGCCCGCTGCAGCTTTTCGTATCCGCTCAGAATAGCTGTCGCGGTGAGCGGGGAGGAGTCGCGCCACAGACCATGCTTGCACCATCGGGCCAGGTTGGCCTGCAGGAACTCGAAACTGGTGATGGAGATGCAGTTGTGGGCTGCAGGGAACACCTTCTGGGCTGCGCCCTGGTCTCCACGGGGCGACGCAGCCGCATGATCGGAGCGACCATCGCAAGACTCTGCAAAAATGGAAGCTGTGCGATGGCGGGTGTGGGATCGGCGGCTGACGCACGAGTCCGGTGAGGCAGTCGTTTCGTTTACCAGTGTTGAAGCGCCTGTCATGCTTGGTGACGCCGGGATGACAGCCTCGCGCAGTGGCTCATCATCACCATACGGAAGCCGCGCTGGGTGTTGTGGCTGCTGTTGCTGAGGATCTGGAAGCTCACAGACGACTGCGGTAGTGAACCGCGGGGGAGGATGGGGAGTCACTCGGCTACTCTGCGGCGTTGGCACCGGCTCTGGATAGTAGTTCAAAGCAGTGGTGATGTTTTCAGACTGCGAGTCGGCCTCCAATCCATAAAAGCCGACAAGGCCGTGACACCAATGCGATGATGGCGAGGCTAATTCTTCTCGAGCTAGAGATACTATGAGACCATGTGATCAGTGGCGTATACAACTTGATGGTACTACATTGAGCTCACATTGTCTAGAGCCTGAGCGAGGAGCGAGACCATTGTCAAGTGTCGAGCCGGAACTGGGAGTATGAGAGGAATCCCGATTGTGCTCTCCTGCCTTTTCCAAGACTGTTAGACGCCGTTTTTTTTTCTCTTGTCTCTTTTTTTCTTTTTTTCCTTTTTTTCGGGTACAAGTGTTGGCAGAAGGGCAATCAAACCTGTGTCGAGGGGTCCATGGACTCGCCGCCCTGGACAAGAGGGCCAGAGCCGAGGGCCGCTGTCTCATAATTGCTTGTTTGGGCGCATATTGTGGGCATGAAAAGGCCTCCATCTTGCGCCCGGCTACCATGCGGAATCGCTGTTTTATTTGCTCTCGAATATGACCTGTAGATTTTCCCCCGCCTGTCAGTCACATGTGGTTTCCGCAACGAAAACCGGAGGGCAGGAACAGCTCACTGTTGATTTTCCTCGAATACCAGAACTGGCTCGACAGCAGTATCATCTGGGATGTTCTTCTGTTGTAGCTCAATCCGAAACGGACTCAAGCGCTGAGCCAGAGTGCTGATTTTCGACGAATCCCGCTCGTTAAGCAGGGACTGTATTGCGCCGATGAAACAACCAAGGTCGCCATCTGTTGCTGTGGCATGGGACCACTCTGGGGATTCCTCCACCCAGTCCATAATAAAAATGATGCCCCGCCTTTGGACAATATCAAGCTCGATCAACGTTCTTCAGGGTAGCTGCTTGTAGGGGGTGGCCTTAGCATGGCTTGGTATAGCACACGATGCTGAGAGGGTTGTCCGGACCACAATAGCCCGGCTGTCAGCGCCACTTCAGCTGACCTGGGAGCTCGATCACTATCAAAATTTTCTATTTTCAAAATTGCGAAGTAATGCTTGGCCGAGCCTTTGGGGTGACGGTTCGTCAGAAGTTGAGAGGATCTTTGAACGACGGAGCACTTGATATCATTTCGCCTGCGGGTTATCCTTACTGTATATGTCGATTAGGTAAATTCACTCTAGATAAGCACTCAAGAAGTACACTGCAGATTATATTGCAGATCTCGGCAACACAGGGCCTACACGAGACCTACAACTGCTATAAGGACGTTTGCTCACGAAGTGGGAGCGCGGTACGGCTGACAGGCGCTCCTCCAACGTCCTAGGAAGATACCCATCGTCAAAGAAATGCTCAAAACTTTGCTTCCAAGGTACCAACATCCATTCGGCATTTGCTCAATGATCCTCCGGAGGTCTTCTCAAAAAAAAAACGGGCAGTTCTCGTCATCGGCTTGCCTTCCATTTATGAGGGGCTGGGTAGGAAGATTAATGCCCGTTTCGTCATGTCTGCGTTCAATGCCGATAAATGAGATTCTTGCTCAACGGGTGATACAGCAGAGGGCTTTTTGTGCAATACTCATCAAGTTACCCGGCAGGCGGGTACAGCCAAGTTGATGCATGCAGTTAGAGAGAGGCCCGTCTGTGAAGGACCCTGAATGCAAACGAAGATGCGAGTCTCATCTTCCCGGGTCGAACCTGCATCTCGCGCACAGGACTGGGGGAGCACTGCGGGCAGGGAGAGTTCTCAACAATGCTGGAAACAGTGGTGCAGCTTGCACTGCGGCCAAGTACAGCATACAAAAACACGAGAAATGCCAAGCAAATAACCACTGAAAAGTTTCTCAAATATATAGGTACTAATGTGAAATACGGCAACCGCCCGGCGACGAGACAAATACTTATGGGCCTACGGAAAAAGAAAACAATTAGACGGAAGCCCCTGATTCATTTCGCGGTATAAGGCAGACGTTCAGGGGCGGCTTCTTCCACGCCAAAAATACCCGACTTTGGTCATACCAATCCTGGCTGCTCTCTGCAAGTCGAATATCAAACTCCCAGACAGTCCTCGCCAAGATCATTCGCATCTCTGAATATGCCAGACTTCATGTCTAATATTAGCAACCTCGTATGTTGGTGCCCTAACGCAAGATGTGCAAGTAAAGGGACAAAACTTACTTCATGCCTATGCAATTGCGAGGACCAACAGAAAATGGCCTGACAGAGTCGAGTCGATCGCCTCGAAAGGCTTCACTTCCCAGCCACCGCTCTGGTAAGAATTCATTGGGCCGTGCAAAGTATTCCGGGCTGTAGTGTAATGCCCAGGAATCACTCTCCACCAGCGTCTACCAGAGGAAAGAGGTCAGATGGCTGCATCCTGTTGTTGTGCTTGCTTGCGTTGATTTCACGGTGCAGTTTATAACTTACATTTTCGGGAAGAGACAGACCTGCAATCTCAATACCTCCCTTTGCTACCTTTCTTGGCGCTCCTCCTCCTGCCACTGGCGGATACATCCGTAAGGCTTCGTCAAGAACGGCTTGCATGTAGCGTAGTCCTTGTGTAGTAATCAGGCCAATCTCCTCTTTGTTCTTGAAAGCACCCCGAACCTCGTCGTTGAGCTTGCCCAAAGCTTGTGGGTTCTTGCTTAGAAAGTAAATGGCAGCAGAGAGTAAGGTAGCCGTTGTTTCCGAGCCAGCGACGACCAAAACCGAGGCGTTGGATGCGAGTTCTTCAAAAGTCATTTCCTGCGTAAATGGAGTGAGAGAAGCTCTTGATAGTTGCGTCAGGTCGATGATACTTACAGTTCGCCTTGAACGCGAATTCTCTGTAATCTTGCCGATAAAATCCGACGGATTTCCACCAGAGGCCAGCCGCTTTCTCACTTTTGCAGTCGAGAGTGCCTTGTTCTCGTCGAATCTGGATAAAGTACTGCGAGGTAGGAGCCATTTTAAGAAGACATCCATGTATGGGTACCGACCGATTTCGGTGAGAAAAGTGAGACTCTTGAGGCTCTCGAAAGTCAGAGCAACCCACGGATGATAGGTGGAATTATCTAGACAGCCAAAGGATTCGCCAAATGCCAAGTCGCCAATCATGTCAAAGGCCGTAAACGTATACCAAGCAGCAATGTCCACGGTGACGGTGCCATGGGAACAATTTTCGTGGAGTCGCGCGAATAGTTGGTCGACATAGGCTTTGAAGATGGGTTCCTGCTCCAACATGGCCTGCGTTGAGAAGCCATGGGCGAGTGCTCGGCGGAAGCGGGTGTGGTCTTCACGATTGCTTCCTGTTATGTTGTCGCTCCCATGACGGCTGAAGACAGGATCCTTGACGTGCTCTGGCTCCCCAGCTTTTCTGTGACCTCGAAGCTCTTTCATAGCATCGGGGTGGTTGAACGAAAGTATGTTCGGTGCTATACGAACTACTACCCCATATTTACGGTGAAGATCAAAATGTTTCTTGTGCGATAGGCCAGAGAGAATGAGTCGAGTATAGGGAATAGTCGTGTTGGCATGCAGCCAGGGTCCGGGAAACTTGCGCAGAGGGTGGAAAAATGTGTTGTATATAATGAGGGAAGTAGTGTAGACAATCACCTAGTAAAAGATATTCGTCAGAGCCCAGATTTATGATATAATTTCTCCTTGCCAAAGGTTTTGTATACCACAGAAATGGCGAGCGCAAAAGAATTCCATGTCGTGAATAGGTTTCTTGCATCTTGCGTGTCCCGGATGCCGGGGATATGTGTGTCAATCATGGATATGCTAAAAAAATGGCGAAGATCCGAGGGCTCAGATTAGCATAAAACGGATAATAGTATTTGGGTATTGGGATATCAGGAGCTTTAAGAAGCCCTTGACAAAAAGCACGGCAAGCTGAACTCCGCTGCACGTCAGCTCCGGCTGCCACAAGGAGCCCTGCAGGACTGATTTCATTAAGCCATAGGATAGACCGCGGCCGGATTTCCTTGTCTGACATGAATCATAATATCCTAGTCGCCTCATGTCTTAAGTTCGTCCTTTTGTCCTACAATGTGTAAGGGTTTCTTAACAAGAATTCGTGTAGTGAGTAGGTCATGCAACTAAGGTGGGAATCGGAGCAGAAATCGTCTTGTTCCGAGAAACCAGATCACGCGATCGTTTGATTTGAGGCTTCCATAACCTAGATTCTACTGACAGCTACATGTATCATGCATGTGTTGGTCTAATTCTTAGACCAGCACAGGACGGTTCCTCAGCTTACACATCAACGGCTGTTTTTCCCACAGATAGTGCGTCCTTTGCAGGGTCCAGTCCTCACTTTCTGGGCAGAGAAAAATGTCAAAGCTCCACAGGATGCGCGCCATAATTAGACGGTATTCTTGCTCTGCCATGTTGCGGCCAGGACATGACCGCGGGCCGACAGAAAATGGCTGACAAACGTTGCGGCGGTCCTTGTAGAAGGGTGATGCCGGGTTCGACTTGGCGTCGGGTAGCCATCTCTCAGGTAGAAACAGGTCTGGCTTATACCAGTTGCTTGGGTCGCTATAGGCTGCCAGCGGGTGAACAGATACCTTTGTCTGGACCAAATGCGAAAGTTGGTTAGATTGCAAGATTCAAAGGGGAGCGAAGACATTGCCTTACATTTGGAGGGATACCCTGCCCAGAGACTAGGGTCCTTCCCTCAGGAGGGGTTACACGCTGCAACCCGCTGGGAACAGGGGGGTACAGGCGAAATGCTTCCTGGAAACAGGCTGACATGTAGGGAAGCCTTTGGGCAGTAGTTCCCATTAGAATCTCAGCTTCTGTGGAGTAGGCAGCTCGCACCTCGTCCACAAGTTGATCATATACATGACGGTTGCGCAGAATATAAAAGGTCAAACCACTGAGAATGGTCGACGTCGTCTCACTTCCAGCTGTAATTAGCGTGCTTGCATTGGCAACAAGTTCCTTATGGTTGAGGCCCTGCGGTGTACCATGATTCTTCATCATGGAGTCGACAAAGTCCCCGCGACCATGCAGAGCCTTGTCAGCCAGCCTGCGACGAAGAGTCTCCTCAGCATGCTGCTCTTTCCGGTCTCGCGCTTCGATGAGGCGCTTGGGTGTGCATAGCTGCAAGAATTTGAACAACAGCGGGAAGCTTGCGCCGGCCTCGAGGTAAGTTAGCAGCTTGAAGGCCTCAAAGGTGAAGGAAATGGTGCTGTGCAGAACCATGTCGCGCAGGCCGCCAAAGGATTGCCCAAAGGCAAGGTCGCCAATGACGTCGAAGAGTGTCAGGGTATACCACTTTGCCATGTCAACACTGGAGCCCCGCGAGGCTTGCTCACGGAGGCGAGACATTAGCAAGTCAATGTAGCCCTTGACAACGGGTTCCTGTTGCAGGAGACCTCTCGGTGAAAAGGCATGAGACATGGCCTTGCGGTAGCGATCGTGGTCCGCCTCATTTGCGTCAAAAATGTCGGGACGCTGGGCGGTTGGGAGGATGAAGCGCTGCAACTGGTTGGGCTTGTGGTCGTAGATGTCGCGCCAGGCTTCCTCGGTGATGAAGGAGACCTCGTCGGGGCCATAGCGAACCATGGGCCCGTAAACACGATGAAAGTGACACAGGCGAGCATCCAAAACGCCGCGGATATGAGCAATCTGCCGCAGCAACGGAAACGCGATCCATAACTTTGGGCCAGGAAATTTGCTGAGCGAGTCAAAGAAAAGTCGATACAGAATCCGACCAGCAGCAGAAACCAAGTATACAAGGCCGAGGACCTTGGCAACCACCAGGACATCGACAGCCATGACCTTGAATAATGTCCTACTAGAATGGTTGTGAGATGCTTGGGGGCAGGAGGTCTCCGAATGACGAGTGCAGCCTAGTTAAGATGGTCTCTATAAATAAGGGAAAGGAATACCCCCATCAACATAAATTCGGTGAGGAATTGTTGCAGCGCAGGAGCCTGATTCTTTGAGGTTTGTTGACAAGGCCGGCTACCGGGTAGGGCCTATTGTTGTGTTCCAGGTCGGATATTCTACCATGGCAGTCTGCCAGGCCATAAACACTGCCTACGAGCCAGTAAATACTTTGATGTTTATATATTAGGCTCTGAATGTTCATAGTCCCAGACTGTATTCAAAGCATGCAGAATGCAAGTTCCCACAATCAGTTGCCTGCATTTCTTATATCTCTTCACTATTTCAGCAGGATTGTAGCTCTGGAGGAGTTGCATCCAGTCACACAAAATTACCATTGCACGCTGCCCTACTAGGTAATTTGTTTCATTGATGGAAATCAATGAAACGTTACCTAAAGATAAGTACGACCGGAATTAATGCCGCGTTCATCACGCAGGCTGCAGCCATGTTCTGAACTTAGAGGGATGGCGGGATGGCTGATGTACTTTCAGCGCAACAGCGCAATTGATCAGCAGGCCACTCACTCATACTAATAAAAAAAGAGAGGGACCACCAGTGCCGTAGTTTCTTCAACTGTTCATTATACAAAGCGATATAAAAGACAGTACTCTTCTGAACATTGATGACGCTATTCAAAACAATTCGAATGACTTTCAGGAAACGGACATGCAATCTCGAGTTTACCACCTCCCCCCATACGGTTATCCAGACATTAGCGAGCAACAATTCAAGCTTGCTGCGAATGATTTACTGAACCCAACCGCTATATATGTGCCGGTGAGCTTGTTTTTTAGCCTTCCAGATGGACAAAGACACTCGACCACCCAGCAGCTCATGGCCGGGCTCCAACAGACGCTGAGACAATGTCGTTTTCTTGTTGGCACAATTGAAAAAAATAGCTCAGGGGAATATTGTATCGTCTCCCGTCTAGAGAGCACCGTTGACTTCATTCGACATGACCTTGATCAAGATGGAGCCGGCTCAGCGCCATTTCCGTCTTACGACGCCCTTGAAGCAAATCGCTTCCGCATCCCAAAGTACAGCGACAAGGCACGTCTTCAGGTGCAATCGCCGTTTTCCAGCCAGAATGCTCCAGCCTCAGAAGCTCAACCAGTGATTTTTTGTCAGGCCAATTTCATCTCAGGCGGCATGGTTCTCACCATCCACTTCCACCACTGGGCCATGGATTACTGTGCTTTTGCTGCATTTGTTCATCAGTGGGCTGGCAATACATACGCTCTCATGCACAATGTTCCGTGTCCCGGGGTAGATCCTGCCTGCTTGGATCGCAGCTGTCTTGTGCAACAATGTGCATCGCTCCCAGAGCGGCCACCTGTTGATTCTGAGACCGTCCAGATGCAGATGGAAGAAGCAGGGGCAGATCCGGTTTCTGCCAAGGCTCGTCCCACCTCTGTGCACTTGTTCACCTTGGCGAAGAAGAGGGCCGAAGTTCTGAAGGCCTCTGTAATGTTGGAGGTCGCTGGCGAGTCTCGTCGCATCTCCTCATACGACGCCATTCTTGCCCTCTGGTGGCGTCTTCTAACCAGGGCACGAGTCAAGCTACACAATTCCCAGAACCTTGAAGCGCCAGCCGAGCTCGTGGAAGCCGTCAACATACGCCGAAAACTGGTTCCACCGCTACCTAACCAGTACCTTGGCAACGCTGTCTTGTTCGCAAGCTCCATGAGCCAAAAGAAGCAGAAGCTTACAATCGCGGAAGTGATGGAGTCGGCACCTCTCAGCACTATATCCCTGTATATTCGCGGAATTACCGAATCTGTGGATGCAGGATATATTGAAAGAGAGCTGCGGCAGATACAACGTTGCCAGTCTGGCGCTGATGAGAAGCGAGTGCTGGACAGCCTTGGTGCACTCGCGTTTACTGCCAATGATTGGCGCGCGAACAATGTGTCCGGCGCAGACTTTGGCTTCGGAAAACCAACCGCAGTACGGCATCTGTTTGGCGTGATGCCCGTGTTGGTTGTCTTGCCACTGAGGAGCGCACCAGACAGCTTAGAAGGGAGTTTTGAATTTCTCGTGCCTGTAGAAAATGACGGGATAGACAGTCTTCTTTGCGATCCAGATCTGAGAACTTGGTTTGAATATCACGGGGTAGAATCAGAGGGGTAATTGCATCAAGTGGTTAAAACTACACAGCTGCGGCAGTGACGAATAACACGAAGCACGATAGCCGTGAGACAACCAGAGACCGGGAGGGTTGACTGCTGTAGAAAAAACACCTAGGGGGATTCCAAGCCCGACGCCCGTTCACTTGGGTCCCTCGTGTACTCGGAAGATTGCCGCCACACCTCCCCATTCTTCATGACAAGAATTGGAATGGGAGCCAGCGACAGACTGATCAAACTCAACACTGTGAAGCCATAGCCATGCCCAAGCCCTGAAAGAAGAGGCACGGTAGCCAGTGGGACAAACGCCCCCATGGCCGATCTGGTAACAATCACGCCAGCCATGGCTGATGCAGAGAAGGCGCCGAAAGCATCGATAACATATGTATAAACGGACATTCCGGAAAAGCAGATGAAGACCCCCAAAAGCAGTAGAGAAAGCTGAATATATAGCAGCGGCAGGTGCAAGGATGCCGTCCAACCATACAACAGGATGGAAGCCGGCACGCCAAGCGCGCCAACTATGGCCAACGGGAGGCGGAACTCGGGCTTCGCCACGCCGTGGTTGCGGTCACGAAGTTTTTTATAGAAATGATCGACGGCGAAATTGCAAATCACCAGCCCAGCAGTCGAGCCTATAGCTATATCATATGACTCAAGGATTAGGGTTGTTTCTGTTTGGCACGGGGGGGGGGGGGTCCATACTGAAGTACATGAAGGTAAGCCCTGTCGTGCTCAAGGATTGACCGTAGACATGCTGCAGAATATCCGGCAACGTGGTAACCATGACATAGTAAAAGACAAAATCGAGGCTATGACACATGCAGAGCATTGCAAGGACCCTAGAGCTGCACAATATAGTGGCTGGTCTTGTGGCGCAGACCCAGAAGCTGTCCGGCGCTGCGTTGCGCCGTGTCACGCGTGGAGCCGTAGCATAGGCATTTTCTTCGCCTTGATCACTAGCACTGCATTGCGCGGCTCTGCAAGTAGCTGCTTCTGGAGCCCTATACGTCTCCTTAAACAAGGCAAAGAGAGGAAGCTGGCAGACGCAAGCAAGAGCCACGTTGATCCAAATCACTTGGCGCCAGCCCAGTCCATCGGCGACGGCGCCTCCGATGGCCGGTCCGACGGCACTGGCAATCATGGGAACGATGGTGATCACAGTCATTGCCCGGCCGCGTTGCTCAGGCACCAGCATATCGCCGATGATTGCTGGGTTTAGCACATTCGACGCAACAGCCAAGCCGGTCAGCGCGCGCGCCGCAATCAGCATAGGCACATTGGCCGACCGCGCCGCCAACACGTTGGCGAAGAGGAACAGGACGTTGGATGTGTTCAGCACGGCATACCTGCCAAAGGCCTCGGACAGGGGTGCAATCACCAAAGGACCCGTTGCCTCACCCAGCTCCCACAAGGTCACGAGCAAAACGCTGGCAACTTGGTTCGACTCGCCGTGACCGAGATAGCGTATGATGTGATGGGCCGCAGGGATGATGGACAGGCAAGCCAATGTGCTGTGCGTCCGTGGCGGAAGATTAGCTGCAGCTCGTGGGAGGGAAGGGGGAGTTGCAGGTTGCACATACACATTGAAAGCCATGAAGGACAAGAGTGCTATTATGGCCCATTTGAAGGACAGGGGCCATTCGACGGGATCATCGTGTCTGTCGATATTGTGTGGAATCGGCACATAATTGCTGGGGCTGCCATCTTGGCCAATACCACTTTGTGTGGCAGAGAACAGAGGCCGTTGCTCGTTCTTCTTCATCTTTGGCACACGAGTTGCGACCCTGCACAGGCAAGAGATTATTATTAGGCAGTATGCGTTGGGAATTCTGCAGTGATACCATTTTTCATGTCGTGGGCGTCCTTGCCGAGGAGCTCTAATTAAAAGAATATACAAGGCACGTGATATTATTGTTACACGGCACAATCTGGCTTGATGTAAACATTCTCCGAGACACGGTCGCAATTTCTGCTCATCATTATCAAGACTGCATTCAGCCCCCAGGTGCCGATAGTCTCTGATCTGAATGAGCATAGAGCATAGAGGGGACAGAGTACAGAGCACGGATTACGAGGCATCGTGGCATCAGCTCGGTAACAAGCGTGTTTATTCATTTATTTCTTCTGTGTGCTTTTTAAATACATATGATGCAATTTACAATTCCTACTGATAGACCCGCGTAATACGCGATGATGCGTTATTCTATTGCGTACAGGTCGGTGGCCTATAGACCCTAGCTGCCCTACATCCAGTTACTGGTAAATCCATGTACACGTATTTAATGTCGACTTCGTATTTCTGGAATACACGCGTATCTTCCTTTAAATTTCCTTCTACAAGCCGCTAAAATTCGATCTCTCATTCAATCACGAGCCATGGCTATCCCGTCCGGCACTGGCCTGCCTGTCCCGACGCCCAAGTCCTATCGCTGGGAAAGCGTCGAGGATAATGAGCGGTGCATGCAACGACGGTGCATCGGCGCAGAGGCAATTGTCGGGTTGGAAGAAAAGAACAGAAGAGGCCAATATGACTTGTATTTGGTAGTAGACCTGAAAACAGGCATGCTGACGACGTCGGCAACACTTCTGACTCTATCATACTTGAAAGAGAAGTTTGAGTTGGCCCTGCTCGCTGCTCGCTTCCAACATCCCGAATGCGCAGCGACAGTGTCCTGGGATGACCAGGTGGCACCCATCATCTCATATCGACCGCCAGAGAACGACGAGGAAGCTCTGGCTTGGGCAAGGAGCTGCATCCATGTTCGACCTACACCCAAAAGCGCTTACGATGTTTGGGGCGAGCTGGAGGAGAAGCGATATGCCGATAATGACATGACGCCAGCGAAGTCATTTGAAGCATTCATCCTTGCTAATGTCGAGCACCAGGACGCCTACATCTCCGCTGGTGATGAGATTCGTGTTTTAATCCACAAAAACCATGTGTTTTGGGACGGAATTGGCAGTCGCATGTTCGTCGGAGATGTTCTGCGCAATCTCAACGACCTCATGGGCATCCCAGCTGGGCAACAGGCGCCAATGCGAAATTGGGGAGAAGAGCTCGCGAACCTCGGCCCGCCTATCCTTGACTCGTTGCATCTTGATATTGAGACTCTGGGAGCCGAGTTCGACGAAAAGTGCAGCGAGTATGTAAATGCACTTGTTGGTAATTATGTACGATGGCTCGGCGCCCCCTTCAATGTTGAGGCGAGATACAGAACTAACAGGGCGACTGTAGAGCAGCCGAGGCCTCCCCTACACAGCTGGGCTGGGACTACCACGTTGTGAGCTACAAACACTCAGCGCCGAGAATTCAAAAGCCATCATCAAGGGAGTAAAAGCTCGTCTGGGCCCTGGATTCACCATCACGCATCTCACCCAGGCTGCCATTCTACTTGCTCTGCTGGACACCTTGCGCCCTACGGATTTGGCCGACAACGAGGTCTACGTGACGCCTACCTCGGTTGATGGCCGCCGTTGGATGCGAACAGAAGTGGCAGACAACTTCTACGGAATGTGTCAGACTGCTGCCGTTGTCCGGGTTGGTAATGTAAAGTCCATTCACGTCACCCACGAGGACCCAGCAGCAGTGCAAATCAGGGCTCTCGAGCGGGCTTGCAGGGATGTCAAGGCCTCCTACGACCAGTGGCTGCAGAACCCGTATCTTCAGGCTTTGGGGCTGAGGGTTCATAACTTCGAGGCAAATTACTTGAAGGCGTACGTAGCGAATTAATCCCCAACCCCAAGGATGGCCAGGAATGAGCTTCACTGACAAAGCACTCGTCCTAGGAGCCCTATACCTTTCCAAAAGAAGAAGGCAAATCCGGTATGTTGATGGCGCATTGAACATCTGGCCTAAACTTGGCTGACCTGCAAATCTTTCACCGATAGCTTTTTATTAGTGACGGAATCAACGAACGCTATCTTCCCCGAGAAGTGACGTCAAGTGCGACAGCAGAAACCTTCTTCACGGTGGAGCGATTGAGCTTTCTCGTCAATCAGATCTTACCATACTTGTTCGTGATTCAGAACCCCAGCGAAAAAAGTCAGCATGACATGGAGCTAACAGTTTTCCAAGGGCAATCCGACTCGATAGCTGGCGAGATGCTTCCACAGTTAGCATCATCTACAACGAGGCGAATTACACCAAGGCAGAGGTTCAGGCTTTTCTCACGTCTGTAACTGACTTTATGCTTGCCTTTGTGCTGTGAAGCTACCAAGAAATATGAGTGGCTTGGTACAGTCTGCCGGGTGGTGTAAATAGGCTCCAGCCGCGTGCGGGAGCTGGAACAACAATGGCTGAGTCTTTATTTCAGCCTGGTGATTTATAGATGACGAAAGTTGACCAAAATTGCCAAGAAAAGCCGTGGCGTCGAATATTGTGTGTGTGTCTGAGACATAAAACTTGCCTTGCAGCAGTCGTTGAATCTCGTCGCCGCTGTAGAATAGTCATGCAAGCTCACTGTATTATCCAGACATTCTACACATATATCAACAGCCTATCCGTCCGTAATCAAATTCAGTTCAGAACGACTGGAGGGTATATATGATAGTGATTCTTAGAGACCTGGCGCAATAGTCGCCGGTTTGAAGTCAAAGTTCAAGGTAGCTAGGTTTCCTAGATCCAAATCAACCAAAAATGCAGGAAAGGTGCTGCATTTGCAGGTTCATTAACAGCAGCAGAGGAAATGCAAAACATGGATGCATTCCAATTATAGGGCTGCGAAAATATTAACAGCGATATTCGTCCCAGAGCTATTTCACAGCTATTTTCTTTCCTTGCCGACGGCGATGCCAGAGTCGGCTGGCTGGTTGAATCAAATCAGCTCCAGGCACGGTATAGAGTAAAGGTGTAGTACACGCGGAGTGTCTACACTGTTCACCATTTAAGTGCTGGAGACTCCCCTCGCGCGGTTGCTTTCATGCTCCCTTCTCTACATCTCACAGATTTCGCTGATAACCCGAGTCCCCCAAATTTCCCAGATCTGACAGCGTCCATCGAGAGAACTGGCAGAACGAAGAGCAAAGCTACCATTATAAATCATCCTCCAAGGTCAGCTTCAACATGGCTGAGACAGAGAAGCAGGTATGCCACTCTATCGCCGGCCTGCTGGAAATCGGTGACAATGGAAATACCTCCATGACAACGACAATATGGACGGCCTGGACCATATTGACTGCACGCTATACGGACTCGGACGAGGTAACGTTTGATGCCACGGTTATTAGTCAACAGAAGACCATGCCTGGAATCCAACGAATATCTGACGCAACTGGTTGCGTCGTTGCGGTTCGGGCACACCTAAATTGGCAATCGACAGTGGCAGAATCGCGCCAAAACCTGCAGCGCCATGCTTTGGATACGGCTCCGTCTACAGAATCTGCATCCAATCAACTTGGTGCAGATGCTGGCCCATTTTCGCGACGCCACTCGTTGATTGCTGTCAGCTCAATCCCAGGTCCTGATGATGGCTCTGGAGCCGGGGTGGAAACAGAGACTGGCGACATGGCCATCGCCGACGGTTGCTTCCCCCAGAGATATGTGCTCACCCTCTGCTGTCTGGCCTACCCCCATGGTTTGCGACTTCATATGCGGTTCGACTCGTCCAGTATTCAAGAGCAAGCGGCGCAAAGAATGCTAGGCCATCTTGAGCACATCTTGCGCTTGATTTGCCTCCCGGCCAACGGCAGCCGCAAACTCTCGGACCTGGACATGATCAGCCCGCAAGACCTGGAGGAGATGTGGTCCTGGAACGCAAAGGTCCCCACGCCCATCCACCGCACAGTGCATGGAGTCATTGCAGAGACAACCGCCCGGCAGCCAGACGCGATGGCAATCTGCGCCTGGGACGGTCATCTCACCTACGCGGAGTTGCATGCAACATCGACCCGGCTAGCCCGCTGTATAATTAACCTTGGAGTTATGCCCGGGGCCATCGTTCCACTGTGCTTTGAGAAATCCATGTGGACACCAGTCGCCATGTTGGCAGTCATGAAAGCCGGCGCCGCGTCTGTCGCACTAGATATCGCAAATCCGCTGCTTCGGCTAAAGACAATTGTGGCTAAGTACGACCGAAAAGTTATTCTCTGTTCTCGCAAAAATGAAGGGACAGCGAGGGCTCTAGATTTCTCCTCCGTCTTTATTGTTGATGCAGATAGTCTCTCTGGGCAGGTCGCCAGCCCTGTCGAGTTGCCCCAAGTATCCCCTTCACAGACCATCTTCATCACCTACACCTCGGGAAGCACCGGGACTCCAAAAGGCGCATGCATCTCTCATTCCAACGTCTGCACTGCTTCGCACTACCAGGGATATCCTCTCGGGTTCCGGACGACGTCTCGCGTCTTGGACTTTGCACCATACAGCTTCGATGTCGCATGGTCCAACGTTCTACACACCCTCTGCGCCGGGGGCTGTCTTTGCGTCGCCTCGGCAGATGAAATGATGGACGACATTAACGAGACCCTTTCTCGATTTCGGGTCAACATGATCAACATCACCCCCAGTGCCCTGCGAGCCTTCACACCCGACCGGTCTCCGCTACGAGACATTCTTCTCAGCGGCGAGCGGCCAAACAGCACTGTGCTTTCGCAGTGGATGGGTGGTCCCCGCATCAAAAACACATATGGGCCAGCAGAGTGCACATTCAAGAGCGCCTTCTCAACTGTCTCCGCCAAAAACCTGCAAAGCCCAGATATTGGAAGGCCGCTTGGCGCCTGTGGCTGGATCGTATGTCCCGAAAGGGATGACCAACTCGCTTTGATTGGCCAGGTCGGCGAGCTATTGATTGAGGGACCCCTAGTCGGCCAGGGCTACCTGGCCGATACAGGCAGTGCGTCTGCCTCCTTTGTAGAAGACCCGCCATGGCTGCTGCAGGGAGGACCGGGCGTGCTGGGTCGTCATGGGCGGCTGTACAAGACGGGAGATTTGATGAGATACAACGCCGACGGGACGCTGCAATTCATCGGACGCAAGGATTCGCAGGTCAAGATTCGCGGGCAACGGGTGGAACTCGGCGAGGTCGAGTACCATGTCCAGAACCACCTGGCCACCAAGGCAGCAGCACCATCTCCGCCCTTTGCTGCTGAGCTGATCACACCCCGTGCATCACAGAATGCCATGCTCGTCGTTTTCCTCGCTGTGTCGCCGAGGGAGGGCAACCAGAGCAAGGAGACGAGCCTACAAAGACTCACGGAAGGGCTGAGTGAGAAGCTTGCCCAAGTCCTACCAGCTTATATGATCCCAAGCGTGTACATTCCTATTGATGAGCTGCCTATGACAGGCACAGGCAAGATCAATCGCCGAGAGCTTCGTAGCATGGGCTCAGCGCTCTCCCTACAGCAGTTGTTGATGGGAGGGCAGTAGGTAATATCTCTTAAATGCTGAAGCTGGATCAAGGCATCTTTTCCCTGCTTGAGTTTCATTTTTCAAGTATAACAAAAAATACAAACAATCGCGATATTTTCAATAAACATGAACTAATACCATCCCTACAAGCCCCCTGTAGGGCCCGGCCTGGCCACTAACGCTGGCTCACTTCAGCGGGTACTGTTGGCTCTGCCGTTTGTCACGGCGGCTTTCCTCGGCTGCCTGTCTGAAACAAATAGAGTAAGCAAAGGTATCAAGCAACCAAGATTCGATGTATCAGTATTGACAAGGAGTTTGGGGCGGGCTTACGGCGATATGTGGGAATCGCGTCTCGAAGCATACAGTCGTCCTCACTGGGGAAGATGTCTAAGAGTTCGATGAGAAAAGCCAAAGCCCAAGCGCAGGTAACCGCGCCGATATAATTGGCAATAAATGACTCCATTATTGGTGATGAGATCAGGTGCTGGATTTTCGTGTTCTCTTCTGTCCTCGTCAGCTTTCTCTACTCTCTACGTTCTTTCTACGGGCCGTACTTCTCTACATATACTTTCGCGTTAATCACAAGCTTGAAGATGAAGATATTTAACCCTGCAAATCACCACGCCTTTCAGCGAGTTGCGCAGCTTACACTCTCGAGCTAGTAGTTAATGTTGCAGAGCATGGAAATGCCATCCTGCAAACATGGTCTGATGGGAAATCGGGATGGTAAATCGGGACGAACTAGTCGACGCTGTGGTTCAAAGCACAGCGTAGCGTATCTCGCGAGTTGATTAAGTTAAAAACAGAAATAGTAGTTTTTCTGCATATTTATTCCGAAATCTATCATCAGATATTCTATCCGTTCTGTCCTTCTAATTCTTCATCTCTCGCCTGCCTTGCCGAACCACCCAGGCTTTAGAACAGCTGCAGAATACGAGATGATGACAAGTCGGACAAGACACCGTCGCCTCAGGCGTACAAGTGTACTTGCATACGTGAGACCTGCACAGTTACCCTCCCGCGGCAGCTTGGGGTCGTTTGGGTGCCAATAAACGCTGGGCGAAACCTTTGTACGTCTCTCTCCGGAAAGCTTTTAAATCGACCTTTTTGCCGGAGAAATTGTCCTATTCGTCTTTCTCCTCTGGCTTTACTGTTGCAATTGTTCGAACACGTACCAAATCACCATGCTGTACCTGGTCGAGTCCGTCCGGAACGTGTCCATTGGCACAGCGGTCACTGTTCTTCTCGGTGGCATCGCTGTCCACTTTCTCTACACCTGTATTTACAACATTTACTTCCATCCGTTGCGCCATATACCCGGCTCAAAATGGGCAATTATTGGGCCTTATCTCGAGTTTTACCATGAGGTGCTTCGGGACGGCCAATATCTCTGGGAGATTGAGAAGATGCACAAGAAATTTGGTAGGTTGATAATCTCGTGTCCCCTGGCCGTCACTGGGCACAGACTGACTCGACGACAAGGCCCGATCATCCGTGTAAATGCTCGGGAGATTCACATTCGGGATCCCGAATTTTACTACAGCATCTACACGGCCGGCAACCGAAAGACGAACAAGGATCCTGCCACTGTCGGTGCCTTTGATGTCCCCAACGCCATGGCCGGGACTGTTGAGCACGACCACCATCGCTCTCGGCGCGGCTATCTGAACCCCTACTTTGCGAAGCGCAGCCTCGCGGCCCTTGAGCCGACCATCCAAGATCGCATCTCCCGGGCCTGCACCCGCATCGACGAGCACATGGACAAAGGCCAGATCCTCAGCCTCGACGGCGTCTTCTGCGCGCTCACCGCCGACGTCATCAGCAGCCGCTTCTACGGCGAGCACCAGGACTTCCTCGGCCTTCCCGACTTCCACTTCACCATCCGCGACGGCTTCATCGGTCTCACCAAGGTGTACCACCTGGCGCGCTTCTTCCCGCTCCTCGTCACCGGCCTCAAGAGTCTGCCGCACAGCTGCGTCCGCATGATCATCCCGGCCGTCGCCGATCTCCTGAGTCTGCGCGACGAGATCAAGGAAAAGGGCGCGAGCAAGTTCCTGGCCAACAAGAGCATCGACAGCAGATCCTCGGTGCTCGTCGGGGCACTCGGCGATCCGCTGATCCCGCTGCACGAGCGGACTGTGGACCGGATGCTGGACGAGGGCCTGGTCATCTTGTTCGCCGGCACGGAGACCACTTCGCGGACGTTGGCGGTGACCATGTTCTACCTTCTCAGCCATCCTCATTGTCTCGCAAAGCTGCGCGCAGAGCTAGATACCTTGCCGCCGTCAAAGGACTACATCCACCCTCTCGCGATGCTGGAAACCCTCCCCTACCTGACGGGCGTGGTCCATGAAGGTCTCCGTCTGACATTCGGGCCGATCAGCCGCTCCGCTCGTGTGGCTGTAGAACAAGACCTGACCTACGGAGACTATGTGATCCCCGCTGGAGTAAGATATGAAGAGCCTTTCCAATGCATGTCTAACGAGGACGAGCGCTAACCACGACTTGTAGAGCCCTGTCAGCCAGTCAACCTACTTCATGCACTCACATGAAAGCATTTTCCCAGACTTTAGGAAGTTTGATCCTGAGCGATGGATCAGGGCTTCGGCAGAGGGGGTGAATCTCAAAAAGTTTCTCACCAACTTTTCCGGTGGTAGCAGAATGTGTATTGGCTTCAAGTATGCCCTCCCCCCAACCTCTTTTTCTAAAGGCCATCTACCGAGGCTGCGGCATCAACGGATTATTAACAGTTTTCTAGCATGTCCTTCAACGAGTTATATCTCACGCTTTCGCGCGTTGTTCGCCAATACGACTTTGAGCTGTACAATACCACAGTCAAGGATGTCGATATCACGCATGCGCGGATTGTCGGGTATCCCAAAGCCATTCCTGGAAAGAAGAAGCATTTGGGAGAGGTTCGGGTCAGGATCTTGCGCAAGAACACGTCTGCGGTTTAATTGGGGCTCCTGTTGGTTGCTACAGTATAAAGAGGCAGTTGGTCAGATCTCGAAAAGTCAGAGTATGTGAGAAACGAATTAATCCCAAGTGGTGCCACTGAACACTAAAAAGTCCCTTGTTGGTAGTAGTTTGTAGTAGAGGCTACAGCAGAGAGGCAAGGAACCCAAGGATTCCGTATTCCGTCCGTACATGCAATTTACCAGCATTCCGCCGTACAGAATTGTAGCAGGCCGCTGTAACTGCTGGTAGCAATGTAACAAGTCCACTGTATTAACTACTAATGACAATGTAACAAGAGTTTCTCCAACTAACCACCATCTTTTTCCTGCCTTGGAACCCTTGACAAAAACAATTCACATAACTCTTTACTCAGTAGAAGGAGTCAAAATAGTATTGGTTGTATGTGTTTCGTTATTCTGCTATCCCTTGTTCAAAATTCATCAAGTTTATCTGACCCAACATTAACTACCTCCCAGTGGCCAACAGAAGGCCGCCTAACCGACAAACTGCACGTACGCATTCAGCTTTTCATCCGTCTTGAGCCTCGCCAGCTCGTCATTTCGCAGGCACATGGTCACGGTGATGGCGCCTTCCGTCGACCGCGGCATCAGGTAGATGAGACTCTCGTACGGGGGGAATCGCGGGCGGATGACCGTGACGGGCCTGCCCAGGCCAAAGTTGAAGTCGTCCCCGTAGCAGTCGGCCTTGGCCCAGGAGCTCAAGTTGATATCGATGGCGGAATCGGTGGACGCGACGAACGAGTATCGTGACTTGTCCGCATCACGCTCCAACATGGTCGCAAGGCCGCTGATCTCGCGCAGCGTCTTGGCCGGGTCGAGCTGCGCCCGCAACCGCGCCGCAATCTCCCCCAGCGATGCCTCCAGCAGCTCGCTCAGGCGGTAGACGTTGACGATCTGGCTCTGCATCAAGCCCGGGTATTCACTGGGGAGGCCGCAGTGAGATCGGACATCGACGGCTCGCGTCATCTTGACATCCCTGCTCGGGTCAATGCGGTGCTGGCGAGCGCGCATTACCGCCTGCCAGATCAATGCCGACAGTGCGTCGTCGGTCGATATGAACCCTGTCGTGACCGTTTTTCTCGCTTCGGCCTTGAGCTTCGCTAGCTCATCAGCGCTCACGCGAATCGTGGCCCAGCTGCATGGCGGTGGCGAACCGGCGGGTGCTGCTGGGGGACGAGTAGGGCTAATCCACATGCTGCCCAATTCCTTTTCCAGCTCGCTCGAGCTGTTATCCAGTAAGGGTATGAGGGACTTTCGCTCCATGTTGCCGATGGCCTTGTCTGCTTGGCTGCAGGCTATGCCGTGGCATGCCTGCGAGAGCCAGTGAAGAACCTGTGCGTGGCCGATGATGTCAAAGGCGCGATGGACAGTGGCCGAAGTGAGAATGACGCCGCTGGGAATCAGCGTCAACTGTACCATGAAGACGGGCACTGGATCGGCTGCAGTTTCGCCGGGGCCTCCGGGGATCGTCATGCGTGGTGCTAGTTTGGACTCATCAAACATGGACATTGGGTAGCCGGCAGCTGCCATGTCATCCAAAGATGGCATGGAGCCGTCGCTGCGGGCGTCGTGGACGACAAACCGGGAGATTGTGTCGAATGGCCTGATTTTGAAGACGCCAGAGCCGTCCCGGCCGGTATTCTCCTGTACAATCTGGCCGGCAACCCAGGGAAAGTCCTTGGCGAGTTGGTACAGGCCCTTCCGCAACTTGGCCTCAATATCCTCAACCTGTACCTCTGGTTGGAGTCGGAAGACGGAGCTTAGCTGCGTGTAGACTTGGAGGGCCGGCTGCTGGCCAAGAATTTCCACCTCCATATCCAGTTCCATTCTCGTTACTCCTCTCGGGTCTTGTCTTGTTCGAACTGCGCTGATGCTCGGGCGTGATTTCTCTCTCCGTCTTGTTGGTCTTGGGCCTGGGCTTTCGCAGAGTCAAATACTGCTTTTCTAGGCAACAACCTTGAGCGATATTTTTTTGTGCCGTCACGGGATCCCGTGTAACGCCACGCATGCTGTGCCAATGAGTGATGAGGCAGGAACTTGGTATTGGGCACCCAGTAATATTCGGGTACCAAATGTTTCATGTATCTTTGGTTGGTCCAAATCTTACCTTACCCCTCATTGCGAAATTCTCTGATGTCATGCCGTTGTGCTCGAGACGCCCGGGAGAAGTATCGTTTACAGAAGACATCCTACTGCGCTGCTGAAGATCCATATCCTTGCATGCACTTTCCCGATAACAGCGAAAACGCACCGGAATGTAACTCACGGTGTATATGCATCAGATTTACACAGCATCTGGTCCATACACACAAGGCGCTGGGCAACGTGCATGGCATCCAGGGAGGAGATCACCCTGCATTTTGCTAAACCTATCTTGATTTGCTAGATTGTTGACCGTCAACACAGCATTATCCTGTTTTCTTATGGGTTTCGTAAATGCCATCTGCGGCACGTCGAGAGTTTGTGCGAGCCCTGCCATCGAGGCTACTATGTAATATCTAACATGATATATATCCATGGTGCTCTGGTGCTCTGGGCCACCTTATTTGTATCTCTCTCATCTGTTTCAATACCTCTCGAATTGTCTGGCAATTGTAGACAGACATTATGCAAGAGTTTCCTACGAATGAGTTTCTGAGCGCCGCCGTGCGTCTCCTCGAGTACATCGAGTACAAGGACACCAACTTTACTCATGAAGAACGAATTGCGTGCCTTCGCTACGCTTACGAGAAAACTGCGCGGCACTTTTCCCAGCCTCAGCAGCAAGCCTTGTTGAAAGCAAAGCCGGAGAAGCTCCAGGCGTCCCTCCAGACCATTGTTGCCATGGTTGTCTACAGCTGGGCCAAGGCTTCGAAAGAGCTCATGGCAGACCTCAGCATCCACTACACGTACACGCTCGTTCTGGATGACAGCAAGGACGAGCCTCATTCTCAGATGCTGACTTATTTTGATGATTTGCAAAACGGGCGTCCGCAGAAGCATCCCTGGTGGATGCTCGTCAACGAGCACTTTCCCAATGTTCTTCGACACTTTGGGCCATTTTGCTCACTCAACCTCATCCGCAGTACCCTTGACTGTAGGTTCATCTAAACGCGAACTACTGGGTAGAAAGCCGAGTATGAAGAGGAATGCTAACAGGTGCCGGTGCTACCAGTCTTTGAGGGGTGCTGGATCGAACAGTACAACTTCCACGGCTACCACGGCTCCTACGACTACCCCGGGTTCCTCCGCCGCATCAACGGCCTCGGGCATTGCGTCGGGGCCTCCCTCTGGCCCAAGGAACAGTTTGACGAGCAGAAGCTGTTCCGGGAAATCACGTCGGCCGTGGCGCAGATGGAGAACTGGATGGTCTGGGTCAACGACCTCATGTCCTTCTACAAGGAGTTTGACGACCCGCGCGACCAGACCAGTCTGGTCAAGAACTACGTGACCACTTACGGCATCAGCCTGGCCGAGGCGCTGGAGAAGCTCATCGAGGACACGCTGCTCTCGACCAAGCAGATGATGTTCGTCTTCGCCGACAAGGACCCGCTGCTCAAGGAGACCATCACCCGCTTCATACACGGCTACGTCACCTGGCACCTGTGCGACAACCGGTACCGGCTCAGCGAGGTGTACGCTCGAGCTCTGAAGATGGACTCGGAGGATGCCCGCGCCTTTGTCAAGTTCCGCGAGCAAGCGGCCGAGGTTGGCGCCGTGGACGCGGACGAGTGGGTGAAGTTTAAAGTCGTCGACGCTGTCAGGGCCCGCGAGGGAGCCGAAACGGAGGCTCGGGCATCTGGGGGGATGCTGGCGATGAAGGGGCTATTCCCGGATTTGATGCTTTTTTCCTGGAAATATGGTTTGCTTTTCTGCGTGTTGCTCTTCGCTCTCGCGAGTGTGCACCTTTCCATCCCTCAGCTTCTTGGCGTGTCTCCTTCGCGCGTTCACTGGGACGACATGTCCAACAACATCTCGAACGCTCTTTCATCCCTACGAATCACTGCGGGATTTGATTGACTTTTTTTTCTTTTTTCTTTTTTTCTTTTTTTGTCCCTTTTACTAAAACTCACCGCCCCGGGATCGCACCCGGGCTGATGATGAATGATGCAAATATGCTCCGCTCGCGGCTTTACCCTATATCTTAGCCTAGCTACTACAGTCCGGGACAGATGAATCAGCTCCATCGATTCTTCAATAATAACAAGTTCATACTACTGTCATGAGTGTAATCCAACATGAAAATTCCCAGGGATACCAGTGGATGCTTGCTTGCGTACAATTCGACAGCTATGTAGCCCTGGAAAGGACAGCAATGAATGTATAGAGGACTGCTACCTGTTCCAGCCAGGTGCATGCGCACTAGGCCTTGCCTCAGATGGAAGCTGATGCTTTTTGTTTTAGTCGTTCTTCATTTTTTTTAAAAAAAAAAAGAAAAAAGAAAGAAAAATATCGAAGGGAAAGTAATCCCAGGCCAAAAAACAAATCTCTCCTTCACTCAAGCACGCTGCGAAGAAACTAATTTGTAGTGTTGGCTGAGGATGTACAAGGTTGGTATCAGGTACCACTATGAAGATGACTGCAGCAATTGGACCGAGACAATGATGCATCATATTTTGCCAAGTAATTTTGAGTTCTTCGATATCCGTCCATGTTCTTAAAAAAAATCCCAACTTTGACCAGTTCTTGTAAAGGGCGGATTGTGTGACGATGAAATTGCCAGCGATATTCGTCAAAATCGCGTCTCTCTGGGCGGGACATGCGTTGATTCGCGCTGTTGCCGCGGAGCAGGTTTCCAAAGCCAGCAATAACACGGAGAAGTCGATCCCTTCAAGTCCCCTGGATAGAGAATTTGCCAAATTCGTACAAGAGTCCCTCGACGTCTGGCATGTCCCGGGCATGTCGATCGGCGTCGTCGACGGCGACAACGTCTACACCGAGGTGGGCAAGCCTACCAAACCGCGACCTGTGTATCGTGAGGCTAAATACAATACATCTCGTGTAGGGCTACGGACACGCCATCATCCCCCATGTGCCCGCCACGGCCGACACGCTCTGGTACGCGTGCTCGACGACCAAGGCGCAGGTCGCGGCGCTGCTCTCGCAGCTCATCCACTCGGGCAAGCACGCCGACGCCTTCCCGCGCGGCTGGGCGACGCCCATCTCGTCCATCATCCGCGACGACTTCGTGCTGCCGGACGCCTGGGCAACCGCGCACGTCACGCTCGACGACGCCGTGAGCCACCGCACCGGCCTCGGCCGCCACGACTGGGCGCTGCTGCGCGTCCGCGACGGCCGCCCGCTGCTCGCCCGCGACGCGACGCGCAACCTGCGCAACCTCGCCATGGTCGCCGAGCCTCGCGTCCGCTGGTCCTACTGCAACTACATGTACGTCGCCCTCGGCCACGTCCTCGAGACGGTCACGGGCCGCTGGCTCGGCCGCGCCCTGCGCGAGCAGCTCTGGGCGCCCCTCGGCATGGACTCGACCTACTTTGACCTCGACGACGCGCTCGCGGCCCCGCGTCGACACCTGGCCGCAGGCTATGTCTGGGATGACGTGGCGCGCAACTATACACGCGTGGACTACATGAGCCTCCGGGACTTTGGTGCCGCTGGCGCCGTCATCTCGTCAGTCAGGGACTATGTCAAGTGGATCAAGTGTCTCGTCGACGGGAGCGCGCCCCTGCTGCCGAGTGTCCATGAGGATGTGCAGAAGCCCCGGATGCTTCTTGAAGAAAACGGGGGGGCCACCGGGGACGAGATGGCAGCGACCTTGTACGGGCTGGGCTGGGTGCGAACCACGATTCACGGCCAGCGTGTCCTCTTTCATCCCGGCGGCTTCCATGCGTACGGCGTAGAGCTGTTTTGGCTGCCCGAGGCCAGGTTCGGCGTGGTGACGTTCGGGAACACGGTCGCCTCGGCCAACTGGCAGCAACTAGACGTCATCTATCGTCTCATCGAGGACAAGCTGAAGATCCCGACAAGCGACAGGATCAACATTCGTAAAATGTAAGCTGCAGTAAAATTTCCGGATCGATCGACCAAGAATTATCCATTCATTCATTCCTTCACGGACCCGCCCGCTGCCCTACTAACACCAGAGGCCACAGATCGATGCAGTCCCGAGATGCGGTGTGGACGAGGGCCAAGGCCATCGAGATGCTCTTCCCCCACATGCCCACCCCTCGGCTCCCTTCCTCATTCAGCATAGGCCAGCTGGCCGGCACCTACACGAATGCTGGCTGGGGCGAGGTCGCACTGACCGCCGCCGCGCCGGGCTGGGACGCGGGCACGGACACGGACACGGGCACGGGCCGGCGGTCGGTGCTGCTCGTCGGGGCGCGAGCGCACGCCACCCTTCGCCACACGTTCGTGCTGGAGCGCATGACGGGCGACTACTGGCTGCTGACGGCCGTGCCCGACGGCAACAGCCCGTTCACGAGACGCTTCTTCGCCGCACAGTTCCTCGCCGGCGTCGACGGCAAGCCGGCGAGGCTGCAGCTGGACACGGCGCAGGGGCCCAGCGATGCCGGCGACGGGCTTGTCGTGTTTGCGATGTTGAAGTAGGAGGAGAGGGTATAGGGCTTTAGCTCATCGCCGGGCCAGTCCATTATGCGTACGCCTACATAGGTCGTGCAACGATTTGTAAAGACGATGAAAGTCGACAAAGGAAACTGAATGTGCAACGAATTATTAATGCCCTGATCTTGAGTTTTTCCCCTACTCAGTGAGTCACAACGCTGACAAGTTGTTATCACAATGTACAACTTGTCAGCGTTTTAAACTTGCCACACGCCTTGCAGGCAGTTTGTGTGGTAGACCAGAGTTGGGTTACAATCATGAAGCAGAGCTACAGTACCTAATGAGAAACGGTGTAGGGTGTGTAGGTGTCCCCCCAATGTTGATCCCATGTGACATGTGAGCACCTGACTAAATAAACACGGACATTTTTTTGTGGCATTTCTCTTTCCGAGCAAGTTTTTTCCGAGCATCTTTGTTCTGAGCAGGTTGTTTCTAAACACTTCTTTTTTGAGCAAGTTTCTTTTTCTAAAGCAAGTCTTTTCTGAGCAAGTTGTTTCTAATAAACACTTCGTATCTGAGCAGGTTTTGGTTCTTAAATTATGTATAGTCATGTACACGTTGTAACCATCTCCCAGTTGCTGCCCTTAGACACCATCGTCGTATATATACTGCTCGACATCAGCACTCGACGCATACGCCTTCCAGCGCTCGCAGTTGCCGTTGACAAAGTCAAAGTTGGTCATGATCTGGGTCTCCGGCAGGCGCTCCAGGAACTGCAGGGCGAATCCGGCCTTGGTGTGCCAGCCAATGTGGCAGTGCATCAGCCACGCGCCCGGGTTGTCCGTCTTGAAGGCCAGCACCAGGTGACCGCCGGCCGGCATGATGGCGACGTCGCGGCGCATCGGGTTGGCCAGGCTGAAGAGATCGGTATCCCAGTTAAATTCGCCAGGTCCCTGGGCGACAATGGAAAAGTCGTGGCCGTGAAGATGGATGGGATGCGGCAAGCGGTCCATGCCGCCGCCGCCGTGGACGATGACGTAGAACCACTTGTCCACCTGGTCGACCTTGATGACGTGCTCGCTCGCGCTGAATTCCAGGTCGTTGTTGTGCACCTGCACCAGGCTCGGCTCGTTCCAGTCGGCCCGGAAGGATGTGGTGTTGAGGGACCAGAGGAAGACACCGGTTTCGTTGCTGAGCGCGGATTGCTGAAGGGTGGACACATCCGGAGTTCCGGCGGGAAGGGACACGCGAGGAACCAGGCTCGTCACCGGCATGTCGGCGCATACACCCACAACGTCATAAGACGTCGTCGTTGGCTCCGTGAGATCAGTGCCGTAGTGAACGATGCCGCGGATGTCTTCCGGGTTGGCGTTGTTGGAGCAATTGTTTTGCACGGTAGCACGCATCCAGAAGTTTTGGGCTACGGCTTGCTGGTCTGCGTTGATGACAACGTCATATCTTTGACCTGTTGCAAGAAATAGTTAGTAGCCATAATCTTGACATTACTCGGGGTCACACTGTGTGCTGCGTACCAATACCAATGTCAAGGACGGTGGTCTGGAACGGGACAATGGGCACGAAATCTGCTGCAATCACCGTCATGACGTGGTTGTCAATGCTGAACTTGAAGTGTGCGTCGTTGGCACCGTTGATGAGACCGATCCGGTGGCTCTTGCCGGGCTCGAACGCGGTGTCGAAGCGTTTTCCGACGATGGTGCCGTTGTTGTTCCACGTGTTGGTACCGTTGATGATGCCATTATCGCCCAAGGGGGGGGCCTTGGTCAAAGCATCGTTATAGAGCGAGCTGGTGGTCGGGTGAGTCCAGTCGCTGAGAAAGATGGTTCCCTTGTCCACGTCGTAGTTGGCCGTGGTCGGTCCGTTAATCCGGATCGCACCGGCGGCACCGTCCCAGGCCTGCAGGCCAGTGTGGGAATGATACCAGGAAGTTCCGTACTGGGTGGCGCGCCACTTGTAAGTCATGGTGTCACCGACGGCGATGGGGCACTGGGTGATGGCGGTGACGCCGTCCATCTCGTTGGTGTTGAGCTGGCGGATGCCGTGCCAGTGAACCGAGGTGCCGTTGCCATGGGTGAGGTTGTTGGTGACGTGGACGACAACCGTGTCGCCCCAGTTGGCCTCGATGGTCGGTCCAGGGATCATGCCGTTGTAGGCATAAACAGTCCGGGGAAAGCCATCCGGGGCGAGGGTAAGCTCCTGCAGGTCGAGGAAGTACTCGCGAACGACTCCGGTGTTGGGGACGGTGTCGTAGTAGTTGGTGTCGACGCTGAAGTCGCACCACTGAGACCTGGTGGTGGGAGTGTTGCCGGGGCAGACAGAAGGCTGGCTTCTGCAAGGAATAGTCGGGCTGCTGCAGGATGCAAGAGCAACCAGGAGGAAGAATGGAAGAGCTTTGGTCATCATGGCTCGCCTCTCGTCGATCGACGAGGGATGGACTGGTCAGAGTTGAGTTGGTTGTGCTTGCTGAGTCCGAGTGGAAGAGTGAGTTGTTCTGGAAGCTCCCAAGACATGTCGATAATCCACAAGACTTTATACCACGACAATGCAAGATGGTATCTGCAGAATTACGCAATGCAACGTTGTTGAAACCCAGTCGCAACAACTGCCGTCGCTCGGTCATTCTCAACATCTGCATCACCACTACTGCGGCTGCTACTGCGGCTGCTCCTCCTCCTCCTGCCATCCCTTGTCCTCGACATCGCCCACACCCACTCAGCCCTGTGTCCGAGAACCTCGTACCTGGTGCGGTTTTTTTCCCAACCCGGCAATGTCCAAAAGATCAATGTCACGCAGAAAGCCGCTATCTCAGCTGACAGGGATCTTCTCAGCTGTCTCCCATGAAGAACGTGCGGGGCGTCGGTGGGGTTTCATCTTTCCATCATCAAAGCGCAACATCGTCGACAACTCTCTAGTTGACGTAAGTGGATGACGAGTTTTGATCTCTGGCTGCTCAGGCCAGGGACTCTCCGTCTATATATTCTGGAAAGCCCCGTTTCAGAAGCCATGATCGCGCCAGCATCTTGCTATCCACGGGCAGGTCCCGTGTCTGACCTCGCCTAGCTTCGTCTTAATTTTTGACTTTGGCCTCATACAAGCGTTACATCCTCATCACCAAGCTTTCCATATGGTCCAGCCTCACCGTTAGCTCTTGTGGCTAGCTGCCCTACCACCATTGTTGTTGTTCCTGTCGCCCTGACCACCAACGACAGACAGCCTTGGCTTGGCTTGCTACCCGACGACTATTTTGAGAATGCTTTTGTTTCGTCTGATCGGATGCTTCTCAAACAACCATGGGCGAACAACATATAGGCTTCATAATGGTTTCAAGTGGGACATGTCCGTCCGACATGGCCCCCATTGCCTGTAGGCCCAAGCCCTATTTTGGTCAATATTGGTTCAGGCGGCCTCCGCTACCGGCGGATCATGTTGCAACAGCCTCGCCTGACGCCCTCTTTGCTTGCATCTAGCTACTCGATATCAGCACTCACCGTCGGCACCTTGGCGGGTCTCATGCAGCATGACCAAGTCGCCGAACCCTCTGTTGAGCTCCGATGCACTCTCGCTGCAGGTCATGCACGGCGGCTCTGGGGAAACGGTCTTTGCTCGGATCAACGGCAGCGGCAAGACTCGAGTTGATGCAGCTAATCACGAAGGATGCGGACTTGTGACAGCTACTGTGGAGTCGGGTCGATCCGAGCAACACGGATATCAGGGCCGTGGTGCTGCGTACAGGCGAGGGATGTGCTGTGACGTTGCCGACATGTTTGCAGGTAACATGGGTTGACCTGATTGTGGAACACACAGGCTGTTTTACATGCAAGGTGCTGAGTTTTACTTGGTATTGGGCACGGGAATGGTAGAGAGGCTCGCAGATGTAAACATTCGATAAAAAACGCCACAATCTCGGCTGATGAGACTCATAGACTGCCAGAAACAAGTGAATGGTGTGTGAGTGGTGTATTATCACCATTATTTTTAGTCTGTGCCAAGAACCGGGCCGTCACCCAGCTGTGACAGGGGCAGGGGAAGGGCGAGGCAGAGACAGAGAACAGGCAGGGGGGATTTACAGGGAATACGAGAACAGGCAGGGGGATTTTATTTTAACAAGGAATACAAAGAGAGGAAACGAGAGGAAACGGGCGGGAAAACGGGCAGGGAATCCGGGCAGGGAATACAGGCAGGAATAGAGTCAGGAATACGGATACAGAGACACGCAGCCAATAGAGCAGGCAACAGACAGGGAATAATGGCAGGGAATACAACCCCCCCCCCCCGGAAGACGGGCAGGTAGACATGCACGTATCCCCGCAAGACAAGATGACTACCGGCATGAATTCGCCAAGTCATCTACCACTACTCCTACCACTCCTTGATAGGACCAATCGTAAGGCTGTCGTGGCTGGAGGTTCGCTTGCGGATTACCTCCTATATCCGTACTTCACCTTCCCACCACGTTGCACATTCCATTCCGCGGGAGCCGCCCCCCCTGGCCATCTGTCAAAGCTACGCTATAATGCAGGCGCTATACAGATATTTATTGAAGAATCAAGTCAATGCGGCCCGAATTGTCGACTTTGCGGGGATGGCGCCTCGTGTCAGTCAACCAGTCATCAACTGGTCGTTACAAATAGCTGTCGACTGATGTGATTTCAGCAATCGACATCTGGATCCGTGGGATCCGTGGGATCCGTGTATCCGTGTCTCTGTCTGCACGGAATTGGACACCAGGCTACCATTACAGGGTAGGATGGGAGGAGCTGTGAGCGGCGACATGACGCGTTGTCGCGGGGACAGTCATTCATGTTCAGCCAAGGCTCTCGGTTAGCCAGAATAGCCAGAATGGCTGGCCAAATATCCGATTGCTCGCCTCACATGTCTAGGGGTTTTTAGAAACACAAGCCCAAGAAAAAACGAATAAGTGCTGTTGATCTGTCGTCCTGGGTGGCTGCGCTGAGCTCGCTGAGACAAGACAAGGCTGCAGGCTGGAGGGGGCGGCCGCCTTGCATGTTTGCCATTCTTGATTCGTCAACATACGGCCGAGCATAACTATCGTTCGTAATAGCCACCTATTTAGTTAGCATCAGTAGGGCGGTAGGTAGGTTGGTGAATTCGAGTACTAACCCCTGCTCCCCTCCTCCCTTTTGAGAACCGGTGGCCTACTAACCAGGGGGCGCCCGCCATACGAGGCAGGGCGAAAAAGGCTGCGCAGAAAGGCTCGGCTGAAACATGTCGCGGTATTCACCCTCTGTCCTCTGTGCATGATACGTCGTAAGAAACAGGATAACACTATTCATAGTGGACGGACGGACTTGGGGTTAGGACGGATGGATGAATGATGCATGGCTTTGCAAATACAGGCGGAGAGAATGCCTGGCCGCGAGGCCGTGATGCGGACGAGGCCACGTTTTTCCCCCCCTTGTTCTTCGTTTCGGTCATCAATACGCGGCGGATCAATTGCACAGACGGGAGAATGACGACCGCTGACCGCTGACTGATGACTGATGACTGGTGACTTGGTGACTGGTGACTGAGACCGATGACTCTTGACTGATGCCCGATGTCCGATGTCCAATGTCCAATGTCCGACCCCGACTTTGCGGACTTGTCCTCAGCCCAGAGCGAGCCAGAGGCTCGAGCTTACCCACTGTTGTTCGCCGTCCATCTTCAGCACGGCAGCACTCACAGGCCAAGCCAAGAGTATTTATTAATAAGCCAGTCCGTCGGGGTATACAAAAGACTGAAAACCCGGCTAGCTAGAGCATCTCATTGGTGCTCCAGTACCCAATCTCCCTTTCTTCGTCCCGAACGTCCCGACTTCCCCGCAATGAAAGGCCAAATAAGCCACCAGAAATGAATGGGCAATGACCAATGGGCCACGCCCCGTTGGTCTGTCCTCCGTGCATGACGTTGCGCAGTAGGGGAGGCATTGTAATCTGTCCTGTTGTTGTTCTGTTGCGTGGCTCTTGAGGCATTCAACGGGATACCGGATCCGGATACAGCCTCGACAAGTTTTTCCAGCCCCTGCAACTGCAAATGTCTCACTGGCCTCTCACTTGTCCGCAAGCATTGCCAAGTGCGGGCGGATGGCGGGCGGAAAATGCCAACTTGCTCTTCTTAGCCCCGGACCGGCCTTTTCGGTCGGCCCATCTAGCTTGTCCGTCCAGGGCATATATAGACAAGATCATGCGATTACCAAGTTGCTACCCCTTGCCCGTTTTTTTTCTCTCCATCATGTCCCACGTCACAGACAAGGGAATAAACAAGGGGAAAAAACAAAGAAAAACAGAACGAGACACACAGACAGGATAAATCAACACGTCCTCCTCCACCATGGCGGTACTCTCCGTCATCTCCATCCCAGCACTCCTCGTATCCCTGGCCGTGGCCTTTGTCCTCGTCCATGCCATCCGGTACATCCGCTTCCGGAGCAAGGTCGCGCGTCTGGGCTGCAGGCCGGCGGTTGCGGGATTCAACGGCGACCCGACCGGCATCAGCCTCATGCTCAACGGGCTCAAGGCCCAGCGCGAGAAGAGGGTGCCCAACTGGATTCGGCAGGAATTCGCCCAATTGTCCGCGCGCGAGGGCCGCCCGGTCGGCACCTTTGGCATGAGCGCGCCGCTCTTCCGCCCGGTCATCTTCACCGCCGAGCCCGAGAACATCAAGACCATCCTGGCCACCAGCTTCAAGGACTTTAGCCTGGGTGAGCACCGTAATGGTAATTTCAAGCCGCTTCTCGGAGAGGGTATTGTATGTTTTATTTTTATTTTTTTTGTTATTTCCTTTTCCCGCATCCATCTGTAGTGAGGGGGGTGACAAGCGAGATGGATGCGGCGACACGGAGACACAGCAAATTGGAGACACGGAGACACGGCGACACAGACACAGACACAGACACACCGGGAGAGAGCGAGACACATACACACACATGGCTGACAACAACCCCTTCTTCCTCTAGTTTGCCTCCGACGGCAAAAAATGGGAGCATTCCCGCGCCATGCTGCGGCCGCAGTTTGTCCGCAGCCAAGTCAGCGACATCTCGCTCGAGGAGACGCATGTCCAGAACCTCATGACCGTGCTTGAGAGCGGCCTCGACGCCGCCACGGGCTGGTCCGCCGCCGTCGACCTCTCGCCGCTCTTCTTCCGACTCACGCTCGACTCGGCCACCGAGTTCCTCTTTGGCGAGAGCGTCAACAGCCAGCTGCGGCGCGAGGGCGACGCCACCACCTCAGCCGCCGCCTTTGCCACCTCCTTTGACGCCTCCCAGAACCAGCTCGCCGTCGCCGCCCGCTACGGCAACAACTACTGGATGGGCCACACCAAGGAGTTCCGCAACGACGTCCGCATCTGCCACGACTTCATCG
The DNA here is from genome assembly GCA_025583755.1 of Cordyceps tenuipes. Lineage (NCBI taxonomy): Eukaryota > Fungi > Ascomycota > Sordariomycetes > Hypocreales > Cordycipitaceae > Cordyceps > Cordyceps tenuipes. Next base: position 82,261 of record JANZYN010000077.1, on the reverse strand, counting down.
ACTACTTTGTGCAAAAGGCCCTCAGCCGCCAGCACGCCGCCGCCACCAACGACGACAAGACCCAGCCGCCGCAGGAGGATCGCTACGTCTTCCTCGAGGCCATCGCCAGGGAGACGTCGGACCCCGTCGAGCTGCGGTCCCAGCTCATCAACATCCTCCTGGCCGGCCGCGACACCACCGCGTCCACGCTCGGCTGGTTCTTCTACACCCTCGGCCAGGCCCGCTACCGCCATCTCTACACCCGCCTGCGCGACGCCGTCCTCGACCGTTTCGGCACCTATAGCGACCCCAAGCCCATCACCTTTGAGGGCCTCAAGAACCTCACCTACCTGCAGTGGTGCATCAACGAGGCCCTCCGCCTCTACCCGATCGTCCCCATGAACGGCCGCTGCGCCGTCCGGGACACGGTCCTGCCCCTCGGCGGCGGCCCCGACGGCCAGTCCCCCATCCTAGTCCGCAAGGGCCAAGACGTCGGATATTCAGTCAGTCATTCCCCTTTCTTTTCTCTGCCTTCCTCCCTTCTTCTTCTTCTTTCTTCTTTCCCTCCTGCTTCCTTCTTCTCCTCCTAGACAACCAAATGCTAACACGTATACCACCCCCAGGTCCACGTCATGCATCACCGAACCGACCTCTGGGGCCCCGATGCCGACGACTTCCGCCCGGACCGCTGGGAGAAGCGCAAGCCCGGCTGGGACTACCTGCCCTTCAACGGCGGCCCGCGCATCTGCATCGGCCAGCAGTTCGCCCTCACCGAGATTGCCTACGTGGTCGTCCGCATGCTCCAGCGCTTCGACGACATTGACGGCTCCGCGCTGCCGCCCGAGTCGCACGGCCTCGGTCTGACCAACTGCCCGGGCGAGGGCGTGCCGCTGAGGCTACACTTTACGAAATAAGCCAATGCAAGGCGACGAAATTGTAAAAGCGCCAGTCTACTACATGACTTGTATATATTTCAGGACGAGGGAGGGGGGGCATCTGCACTTACCGGGCTATTCATCTCGCCATCGGCTCATTTCTCGGGTATTTTGTACTTGCATGTCAGGACTGCTCAGGCAGGAAGCCAATGTGTTGATGATGTAGATTTGGCAACAGTTTGTTTTTGTTGACACGAATTTGATGAAAAATCTCGACTTACATGACAAGTCACCTCACCCAACATATTGACGGAAATTTGCGAAATTTATCAAGATGAAACCAGACAAAGCTCTTTTGGTATTATTGGGTCCTTGCTTCTTCACTTACCCTACCCGGGAGTGCTATCAAGGTGCAGAGTAATGCCGCATCGACGGGGCCCGAATAAAAGTGGTACGAGGTGACCCTGGATAAAATATGGCAGCATTACTGTTATTAATAAAGACAATGGTCGGAAAGAAGCCGTAGTGTGATAACTGGGCGAAGTTTGTTGAGCGAGAGATTGATTCATGCACTAATACACATGCAGGTGGAGTGTTGGGGCTGGTGACAGAAACTTTGTCGCACAAAAAAATCGTCAACGGCCAGGTTCTGAAACAGTTGTGGACACGGTCAGCTGAGATCTGACATGAGGGCTTGCGGCAATAGGAGTCGTTGGCTGAGGTTGACGCTGGCAGGAGAGTGAAATATGTATGTCAGAGAAAACAGAAAACGAGGGCAGCGGGTAGGAATGGAAGGACGACCATGGCATAAGCAAGCGAGCATGAGAGGGGGAGATGATGGCGAAAGGAGGCGAGCATGAGGAGGGGGAGGTTACAAGGCATGGCGGCGCGACCATGGAAGTTGGGAGAGTGGACGGCATTCGGGGCATCTGGGGACAGGAAGGGCCGATTGGTTTTCATTGTTACCGGTATATGCATCGAGGAAGGCTGAGGTTATTTTCATCGTGTTGACTGTCAAAGGTCGGTCAAAGGTCAGACGCGTGGTCGTTGGTGGCCGAGTTATCCGTACAGTGCAGTAGCCTTGAATTAATTAGTGAGTGCTCCAGAGTCATGTCAGTCAGTAATAAGTTACAGCGCACCAGCCGGCCTGAGATGCCCGTTGAGGAATGCTGCTAGCCGGGCCGACGCCCGCTGTACCCGCTGCACTTGCTAGGCCGTCGCTGAGCCACGATCTAGGGGTTTTCGTTTCGTTTGTAGTGGATTGGACTGCGCCCTGCTGCGCCCTGCACCCAGCATCTGCCTTGCTGCTTACTGGCTGGCGGCTCATTCCGGGCACCACACAAGGCCACAGGCGGCTGGCTGGTCCTCGGGAAGAGCGCCTTGTGCCTTGTGCCTTGTTCGTTCGTTTGTCCCTTTGTCGTCGTCATCATCACCATCGCCATCATCACCGCCATACGCCGCGGCATCAAGAGCACCCTAAATGGACATGGACATCCTTTCATCCGCGAACCGAGCTCCCGTCTCCTCCCGCCCCTCCATCTACCTACCCGGCGACCACACGAGCGAGCGACACGCATCATGTGCCGAGCACACACACACCCACAGCACTGTCACTGTCCCACCATGCAATGCAGGCACCGCCGCATCGCCAATGCTGTCCTTGTTCCCTCGCCTCGACGCCGACCGACAGGAGGCTTGCGAAAGGGCTCCGACTAGAACGGGTGCATGGTGTGTGTTATGTGTGCGCGCCATGAATCCTCTTGCCACTTGGTTCAATTCAATTCACCCTTGAAGCTCGACAACTTGTTGGCTAGCCTCCGCCACATCGTGCTTAGTGTGCACGGAAAGGCCGGCTCACCCTCTCCCGATCCACGCATCCACACATCCACGCAACCACGCACGCATCCACATATCCAAATCTGTATCATGTATGCTATGCTGGTACTCGAAGCAGTCGCCAGCAGCCCCCAAGGAAGCGTCTGATTCCTCCTCGTCTCCCAATCAAGATCCCACGGGCCGTCTGACGGACGAGGATGCACCCTCCAGCTCTCTTTTGCCCATCCCGGCCATCTCTGCCCTGATAAGACCGACCGCACTTGGCTACCACCGGCTCCGCTGCTGATGCAACCTTTTTTTTTTTCACAGTCGGGTATATACAAGGCCCGCCCTGTCAAATAATATTGCCATTCCTTGGCCAGACTCTCGGCGCCAACCTTTTTTCCCGTCGCCTCTTCTTCCTCGATTCCCTTATCAGTCCTCCATCGACCTCTGTCGCCCATCAACCACGGACCTCAGACCTTAGACCTCAGACCTCAAACCTCACTCAGCCAGCAAAACCAACACCTCCATCGCAGCACCCGACTCGACTCGCCACGGCACGCGCCGCTTCCGCTGCCGCTGCCACCACCACTCGTCCGCCATGGCTTCTCCCCGGACCAGCCACTATACCTACACCTACGCCAACAAGCACGATTCTGCAGACGCTGTTGCCGACCCCCTCGCCGCCACCCGCCAAATCTCCAACACCGGCTCCATCGATGTTGATGAGCATGGCAATCTCACCCTCTTGCAGGCCATGAGAAAGTGGAAGCGTGTGGTTTGGTACTCGCTCGCCATTTCTTCCACCATCCTCATGCTTGGCTATGACTCTGTCATTGTTGGCAACTCTTCCTCCATGCCCGCATTCCAGTACGCCGAGCCCCCTTCCACTGCTCGCCCCTTGATCCTCTTGATCAGCAGCGCGCAACTATTCAATCGACAAGCCAACTAACCCTCAATCCCAGGCACGATTTTGGCGAGTTCTACCAGGGTAGCTGGATCATCCCTTCGCTTTGGCTCGGTCTCTGGACATTCATCTCCCCAGGCGGCATGATGATTGGATCGCTCTTTGTTGGCTATTTTCAGGACTGGTGTGGCCGCAAAGCCTCCTTCCTCGTCTCATCCATCCTCGCCGCCATCGCCGTTGCCGTCTGTTTCTGCTCCCAGTATCCCGATCAAATTCTGCACCGCCGCGGCGCCTTTCTCGCCGGTAAAGGCATCCAGGGCCTCGCCCTTGCCATGATGATGATCACCTGCCAGACCTACCTCTCCGAGATTGCTCCTCCCAAACTCCGAGGGCCGCTTCTTGCCTTCTTCCCCATCTTCACCCTCGTCGGCCAACTCATCGGCGCCCTCGTCATTTACGGCCTCGTTTCGGCCCCCAACGGCTACGCCATTGCTTTTGCCACGCAGTGGGCTCTTGCTGGCATCACCTTTATCGTCTCTTTCATCATCCCCGAGAGTCCCGTCTACCTCATCCGCAAAGGCCACATCGAGAAAGCTCGTAAAGCTCAGTCCAGACTTGGCGGCCACGGTATTGATCCTGACCGCGTCCTCTCCGTCATGTGGCGCAACATTGAACATGAAAGCCGTCAGTCGCCCGCAACGCTAGCCGCTTGCTTCTCCAAGATTCAGCGACGCCGCACCATGATTGTCCTCTTCGCCAGCGTTCTTCCTCAGATGTTTGGTCTTACTCTCCTCGCCCAGGCTAGTTACTTTGGCCAGGTTGTTGGCCTCGAGGCAAAAGTCAGCTTAGTCCTCCTCATCGCAGGTGTTCTCGTCGGCTGCATCGCCAACATCACCAGCATGTGGTCCATTGGTCGGTTCGGCCATCGCGCCCTCTCCCTTGTTGGCCTCGTCGCTTGCTGCATTCTGTGGTTAAGCATGGGCATCGCCGGCAGCATCGCCCACAACGTGACTGTCGCCTGGTTCTGCTCTGCTGTTCTTATCCTTGTTACCGCTGCCGCAGGACTGACAATCTGGCCTGCCTCGTACGCCATCGGCTCCGAAGTCTCGACTCTGCACCTGCGTGCTCAAGCGCAGGGTGCCGGCGGGCTATTTTCGAGCGCTTTCAACGCCGCCTTTGGCCTTGGCCTACCTTACATCTACAACCCGGACGCTGGCAACCTGGGCGCCATGGTTGGCTACATTTTCGCGGCATTCTGCTTCATCAGCCTCGTTGTTACCTGGCTCTTCGTTCCCGAGATGAAGGGCCGCACTCCTTCAGAAATCGATCGCATGTTTGACCTGGGCCTAAAATCGAGAGAGTTTAAACATTGGCGTGCTGAGGCCGGCCTTACTATTATTAAGAGCGAAGGCTACACTATCTCCAGTGCAGCTTAGAAATTCGGTTTGTCGGTGGATGATCCATGCATGATATGTAGCGAGTTATTTTTTTGTATATCAGCGTAGCAATTGAATTTTAGCCAAAAAACGCCCAGAAAGGGCTTGAAAATTATAAACGCGTGTGAATTTTTATGTGGTTGTCATTTTTGGAGAGTTGCGACAAGCAGGCACACATTACCTTGCTGATCTGCAAGCCATGTCTCGGTAATTGAAGCCCACGGTGGCGCGTTGTTGATATGCAGGCCGCGCCATGCACGTGAAGCCAACCCCAGCCGTATCTACTCCATGACGGGGCATAACTCGTCTATGACACTGCGACTCAAGCAAACTCGGCGCCGTTATTTTCCACCTACCCCTTGGAGTTAACGCTCGGCCTTGTAGGTCGGTAGCACATGGTACTAGACGGATGGAGCCATGTGGAGGAGGACAAGGTAACACGGCTACGGATACACAAACTCCCGATCCTGGGGTAAGTTGGTTATGCAAAGGCAGGGACGGAATTGGGGGATGGATGGTGACAAGTGCAGCGCGGTTAGGAGCCGCGGTGGTGGTGGTGGTGGTGTGGCTGGCAGTGGCTGGAGTTCTGGGTGCGCGGTCCGGGGATGGTGGCAGCCACATGGTATCCGGAGGAAAGCTTATCTACCAAGGTCATTTCCAAACCCAACTAGTGTTCGTATACAGCGTGCGATAACGGTACTGGATGTGTAGGGTGTAGATGAGTCCAACGATGTCGGAGGGCAGATTTGGCGGAGCATCCCGATGGGCATGGGCAGGCGGGACACTGGAGAATACATGTGGCCAAGGAGATTCTCGAGAGATGCAGGTATTGAAGTATTGAGCAAGGATGTGATGAAATGGGCAAGAAGCCACGCGACAAGGCTCGGGGGCGGTCCATGGACCTGGGTTGTGTGTTCTCATGACGATAACTTTGCAGTGGCTGCATTGCATGGCAGGCGAGGTTACAGGGGTTACAGGCTAATGCAGTGGCTAACAGTGGCTAACAGTGGCGGGCAGTGGCGGACAGCAGCGCCCTACGCCCGTTTTAGCCACTGGCGATGCCGTTTTTAGTCTTTAGTCTTTAGAAACGTCGCTCCACCACACCCATGCTTCTCCAACTTTTTCCATGGCCTTGGCTGACTCGACTCGACTCGACACGAACCCGTCCATGCCATCTCTACTTTATTTATTATCATGACTCCTGTAACCCCACGCTGAGGTTGCAATCGTCACATTCGATTCTTCTTGTCCCACGCCCGGCCATTCGTGCTGCACCGACCATTGCGCTGGCAAACGCTCCCAAACGGACGAGTTGAAGCCGGCCAAGGGAACCATCACCATCACACCCACAAGACCACCCACCACCCGCGACAAATCCCGTCCCCCCGACATCCCGCATCCGCCATGACCGACCGACGCGCCTCCGCCTCCCAGCAGGCCGACATTGCCCTCGCCAACCTCGGCTACCAGAGCCAGCTGCCGCGCAACCTCTCGATGCTGTCCGTCCTCGGCCTCTCCTTCGCCATCATGGCCGTGCCCTACGGCCTGTCCACTACCATGGCCTACTCCCTCGTCAACGGCGGCGCCGTCACCGCGCTCTACGGCTGGTGCCTCGTCTCGCTCATCTCGCTCTGCATCGCCGCCTCCCTCGCCGAGATCTGCGCCGTCTTCCCCACCGCCGGCGGCGTCTACTACTGGAGCGCCGTCCTCGCCGCCCCCCGCTGGGCGCCGCTCGTCAGCTTCGTCGACGGCTGGCTCACCCTCGTCGGCAACTGGACAATCACCCTCTCCATCAACTTTGGCGGCGCCCAGCTCATCGTCTCCGCCATCTACATGTTCAACCCGGACTACCTCATCCGCCCCTGGCACACCGTCCTCGTCTTCTGGGCCATCATGCTCGTCTGCGCCCTCATCAACGCCTTTGGCTCCCGCTACCTCGACCTCGTCAACAAGGTCTGCATCTACTGGACCGGCGCCAGCGTCATCATCATCCTCGTCACCCTCCTCACCATGGCCGACACCCGCAACTCGGGCCGCGACGTCTTTGCCCACTACGACAGCTCCCAAAGCGGCTGGCCCGCCGGCTGGTCCTTTTTTGTCGGTCTGCTCCAGCGTACGTTTCCTGCCCTCTTTCGATTCCCCTCCTCCTCTCTTATACACGCTGCTCACTCATCAAATCCAGCCGCCTACGTCCTCACCGGCTACGGCATGGTCGCCTCCATGTGCGAAGAGGTCCAGAACCCCGAGCGCGAGGTCCCCAAGGCCATCGTCCTGTCCGTCGCCGCCGCCGGCGTCACCGGCCTGCTCTACCTCGTCCCGCTGCTCTTCGTCATCCCCGAGGTCGGCGCGCTGCTGCAGGAGGCCAACGACAAGGCCGGCGGGCAGCCCATCGGCATCATCTTCAAGCACGCCACCGGCTCCGCCGGCGGCGGCTTCGGCCTGCTCTTCCTCATCCTCGGCATCCTCATGTTCGCCGGCATCGGCTCGCTCACTGCCGCCTCCCGCTGCACCTACGCCTTTGCCCGCGACGGCGCCATCCCCGGGTACAAGCTGTGGCGCCGCGTCCACCACCGCCTCGACGTGCCTATCTGGGCCCTGACCCTGTCCACCATCGTCATCGCCCTCCTCGGCTGCGTCTACTTTGGCTCCCCGACCGCCTTCAACTCCTTCACCGGCGTCGGCACCATCTGCCTGTCCGCCTCGTACGCCGTCCCCGTCCTCGTCAACCTCGCGCAGGGCCGCGTCGCCGTCCGGCACTCCCCCTACGCGCTCGGCCGCTGGGGCGTCTTCGCCAACGCTGTCTGCGCCGTCTGGATCTTCTTCGCCATCGTCATCTTCTCCATGCCCAGCGCCCTGCCCGTCCAGGCCGACACCATGAACTACGCCTCCGTCGTCTTTGCCGGCTTCGCCGCCATCGCGGGGCTCTGGTACCTCGTCCACGCCCGGCACAACTTCACCGGCCCGCCGATCCTGCGGAGTGACTCGGTTCGTCCGACCGAGGGCGTGGCGCCGGGGGACTCGAATACGGACTCGCCGGTTTCCGAAAAGGACGCCAAGTAGCCGTTTCTTACCGGGCGGGATGTGGATGCGTCAACATTTATACAAGTAGTAGTATATAGTATATATTTTCAATAGACACATATATAATCACTTCTACTTCCACGAACTCCTAAAGCTGTATTCTTCCACCACACACTAACGACTAGTAGCAATAATCCTGGCACCCCCCTCAAGGGTTTACTATTACTACTCTAGAAATGATGTATATAATTGATAAGTCGTTTCTGATAGAGTATATATCTGTTTTACTATCTTCATAAAGCGAATGAGTCACATAACGCGATAGGTTGGCGTAATTGCGCAATTGCTGGCCGCGTACAGTCCTCAAACTGTCTTTGCGCACCGTGCGTCGCAATATGTCTGGTCGGCGACAATCAATTTCAATGTGAGACGCCGGTTTCCCCGGCTTGCCCGGGCGGTGTCTATCTTTCATGCAAGCGGACGCAATCGGAAGTCATCAGGGAGCGCCCTGGGTCAGCAGCCCGCCGCCCCTAACCGCTGACATCCGTTCATTGGCGGGGGGGGGACAACCATAAAATACGGAATTTTAGCTTCGGACAGAAGACCGCGCAGCGTGGAACTTGCAGGTGGCGTTGCGAGGATGAGAAATGAGGACGATGCTGGCTGTTGATGCAGCGACGGTGTCCTCGCAGGCTGGCTTCGAGCACCGCAGTATCCCCAGCCAGTCAGGCAACCAGTCAGACAGCTAGTTAGGCAGCCAGTTAGGCAGCCAGTCAGGTCGGAGGTATAGCAGCTGACGGTATGGGATATGTCCAACTGGAGATGTGGAGAGCTGTATAGGTTCGTGATGGTTAGTGTATAGTGTATACTGTATAGCGCATAGCAGCTGTCCTCATCTCGGCATAGTAGCCATCCTAGTACCTCTGTAGTTCTTCACCTAGTTAGGATCTAGTTGGATGGCTGCATTTTGGCTGATGCGGGGAGCAACTGAGCCGGAAATCCACGCGGAAAGATGGCTTGCCCTGGTGTCGCACTGGTTCCCTTTTTACTGGCCATATAAGCTTCCGATACGAATTCTATTCTGGAAGACTCTCCCCAGCGTCGCAATTCCCTTGGCCTACACCGCACAGGTCCATTTTCATCATCTCGGCTTGAGCATCTCAAGCAAGTGATCTCGTGGGCATTCAGTGGCCAAGCTAAGGCTAACCGTCTCCTCCAAAGCCCGACGAACCCCTCAGTATATGCCTTGAGCACCGGAAAAGCGCAGCAACATGTCTGAAAAGCAGTCCGCCACCCCCGGCCAGGACCCTAAGTCCTCCCAGGACTTTATTCAGTTCAAGTGTCTGCCAGCTGGAGGCGCGCTCAACCGCTGGTCTGCCGCCCTCACACGCGAGCATGACTCTCCTGGCGCGCAGGCCATGTTGTACGGCGCTGGAGTGCCGGACGAAAAGACGATGAAGAATGCGCCACAGGTCGGAATCGCGACGGTTTGGTGGCAGGGCAATCCGTGCAAGTGAGTATGCCCGACGATAAGGATGGAAGAGAGGACTCATTCATGTGCTGACTGTGTAACCAGTACACACTGTATGTTGCGGGCATCATCACTGGTGGAATCACAGCAGCTGAAATTTCACAGTACTTGACTTTGGCCAGATTGTGAAGCGCGCAGTCGAAAAGGAAGGCATGCTGGGCTGGCAGTTCAACACCATTGGCGTGTCTGACGGCATCACCATGGGCGGAGATGGTAGGCATTGGGATGGCCTCAGCGCCATCACTCATTCTCGTCGGAAATTGACTAACAACACTGAACAACCAAGGCATGCGGTTCTCTCTCCAGTCGCGTGAAATTATTGCCGACTCTATTGAAACCGTGACCTGCGCCCAGCACCACGACGCCAACATCTCCATCCCCGGCTGCGACAAGAACATGCCCGGCGTTGTCATGGCAGCTGCGCGCCATAACAGACCCTTCATCATGATCTACGGCGGCACCATCCGCAAGGGCCACTCGGGGCTTCTCGAGAAGGACGTCAACATCTCGACGTGCTACGAGGCAGCAGGAGCCTACACCTACGGACGACTACACGCAAAGACGGACCCCGGCAAGCCCGGCCGCGAGAGCAGCGATGTCCTGTCAGACCTGGAGCGCCATGCCTGTCCCGGCGCCGGCGCCTGCGGCGGAATGTACACGGCCAACACCATGGCCACGGCCATCGAAGCCATGGGCCTCACCCTGCCGGGCTCGTCGTCCTTCCCGGCGCTGTCCCCCGAGAAGTCGCGCGAGTGCGAGCGCGCCGCCGAGGTGATCAAGACCACCATGGAAAAAGACCTCCGCCCGCGCGACCTCATGACCCGCGCCGCCTTTGAGAATGCGCTCGTGCTCACCATGATCCTCGGCGGCTCCACCAACGGCGTGCTGCACTTCCTCGCCATGGCCAACACGGCCGGCGTGCCGCTGACCCTCGACGACGTGCAGCGCGCCAGCGACCGCACGCCGCTCCTCGCCGACCTCGCCCCCAGCGGCCGGTACCTGATGGAGGACCTGTACCGCGTCGGTGGCACGCCCTCGGTGCTCAAGCTGCTCATCGCCGGCGGCCTGCTCGACGGCTCCGTCATGACCGTCACGGGCCGCACGCTCGCCGCCAACGTCGCCGACTGGCCCGCGCTCGACCCCGCGCAGCGCATCATCCGCCCGCTCGCCGACCCGCTCAAGGCCTCCGGGCACATCCGCGTGCTGCGCGGCAACCTGGCGCCCGGCGGCGCCGTCGCCAAGATCACCGGCAAGGAGGGCGTGCGGTTCACCGGCGCGGCGCGCGTCTTCGACTGCGAGCGGGAGCTCAACGCGGCGCTCGGGCGCGGCGCCATCCGCCGCGAGGACGGCGACCTGGTCGTCGTCGTCCGCTACGAGGGGCCGCGCGGCGGGCCCGGCATGCCGGAGCAGCTGCGCGCGTCGGCCGCCATCATGGGCGCCGGGCTGACCAACGTCGCGCTCGTCACCGACGGCCGCTACAGCGGCGCGTCGCACGGCTTCATCGTCGGCCACGTCGTGCCCGAGGCGGCGGTCGGCGGGCCCATCGCGCTGCTCCGCGACGGCGACCGCGTCACCATTGACGCCGAGACGAACCGCATCGACATGGCCGTCTCCGACGACGAGTTGGCGGCGAGAAGGGCAAGCTGGACGCCGCCGGAGCCGAGGGTCAGGCGGGGCGCGCTGGCCAAGTATGCGCGGCTGGTGGGCGATGCGAGCCACGGCGCGGTCACGGATGGATGGTAGGTGGGAATGGACGGAGTGAACTGTACACGGTAGTTCAGGATGCATGGGAAATCAGAAATAGTTGGTAATTTGTAGCTGCATGGTACTCTGGACGTATCTAATAACGCTCGGGCTCCATTCAGACAGACGAAACAGTTCGAGATTAGCTAAATATCGCAACTCAAGTTCAATGCTATTATTTCTTCGCTATTTTTGCAGACGGCAAGAAGCATGTGAAGAACGAAAGAGGGAGGAGAACGGATACAAAAGTACAGGGGGGATATGGGTATGTACGAAACAACGAAATCACGGGCCCAGCGGCATGCCCTCGAGCTGGTCCAGCAGTCCGCGCCAGTTGTCGGCCAGCATCTCGGCGTACTTGACGCGCTCGCCTGCCCAGTCCTGGTTCCAGCGGCTGACGTGGTATTGCGTGAGCTGGAAGCTGACGAGCTCGTCGCGGATGCACTCCTTGACGAAGACGGAGCGGTTGTACTGGTGCACGATCGATTCCTTGTCCTAGATCCAGAGGTCAGCAAGGGGAGAAAATGAAAAGCCCAGCGAGTATCGTGCACGTACCTTTAAAATGTTGTCGGCGATCCTTTCAACCTCGCCGGGTTTGACCGTCCCGTCGGGTTTCCCACGCAAGGTCGCCAGCTTGGTCTCGTTGGTCTGGATTCGACGTTCCAGGTACGGGATGTTGTCCTTATCCAGCCTGTCGCGACGCTCAAACAGCTCACGCACGCTGACCAGGGCGTCGCGTTGGCGTTTCAGGTCCTCAAGCACGCCTTCGTCCCATCCCCTGCTCTCGTCCTCCAGCAACGACTGGCAGGTGCGCAGATGGCGGCTCATCGCGGTAAGGCCGTCGTTGAGCAGCGGGACCTCGTTCGGATCGGTGGCGTATGTATCGGCCGAGGTTTCGGTGAGGGATGCGAGCGACATGGCGACGCGGGCATGGTCGGCAGCGACGCCCTCGGTGCGCTTCACGAGACGGTCCATGATGTTGCACACGTTAATGTACAGCTCGGCTGAGCGAACCACGCCAGACCTCGTCTTGGTAAAGAGCTCCTCGAGCGTCAGCGGGAGCGAGTCCTCGAGGCCGGGAGGCATCGCTCTCTCGGCAAACTCGTCCTGGACAGAGATTGTCGCTTGCTTGCGCCAGACGGCGAGCTCGGTAGGGACAGTCAGGAACATAACGACAAGCTGCTCCTGGCTCAGGATGGGATGTCTGACGAGGGCGTTTATGAACCGACTCAACCCCCTACGTCGCTTCTCGATGAATGCGCCGTCGTTGGAAAGGTGGTTGCCGTTGACGGCGACTCTCTTGGGAGGCAGCAGAGGCAGGACACGGAAGGGATAGCGCTTGTGAAGGCAGTCGAGCAGCCAGACAAAGTCGCTGTACCGGCGAATGACCTTGCTGCCTCGCCGCTGGCTGGTCACCTCATAGTTGTGGTGCTGGAACATGAAGATGCCCTCTTTGCCGGGCATCAGCGTGACGATGACGTTCTCTTCGACGCTGCTCCCGGTGCGACCGGCCGCGCCGTGACTGGGATTTAGTGACGGCGGCACCGGCCCCGACGCGCCTGGCGCTGACACGGCGCCGTCACCGCCAAATGGGTTGGATGTGCCGGGCACCTCTGCTGGTGTCTGCGACGGGGCATAGAAGCCATCGGCCCAGGCAGCTGGGACGGTGATCCCACTGCTCGGCCGGGGGCCTGAACTTGTATTATGACGAGTCGGGGGCGAGTACGTCTCCGAGGGGGTATGGGGTGCCGGGGCAGCCGTGGGTGATGTGCCGAAAGCTGTCTGGCCGTTGGACACGGCACCACCGATGCCATTTTGCTTGGTGTGAGCATGGCCCTTGTGCATGTCGGGGGTGTTCCAAGGATCATCTTCGGGGTCGTCCATGGCTTGCCGGAGGATTCTGCGATGCTGCTCGGGAATCTCGGGAGCTGCGTCGATTGCCGCAGCGGGAATAGGCGTCTGGGGAGGTTTTGCGGCGAGCTCAGTGATGGGTGGTATGACGGGTTCGGCGGTCAGGCCCGCGAGCTTCGGCCGGGGCAGGTCTGGCGAAATTGGACAGCATTATTAGTCTGTTGTGGTCCACAAGGCGGGTTGAAGGGGGGGGGCAGTATTGCCAGGGTACAGATAGTCGACTGGGGTGAGACAAGACGTGCAATTGCTGAGAGATGGAAGGATAGACCAGGCAAAGACCCGAGGGTCATGGAGATGAAGAATATCAACCGAGGCGAAGAAATTAGAAAAAAGAAAATAAATAAAAACTTACTGGAACGGCGCTCGTCAACTCCGTCGAGGCTTATGATGTCGCCTTCCTGAGCCAGGCCCACAAGCGCGAGCAAGACGTTGAACTCGGCGCGACCAAGCGTCAAATCCGAAGCATTGCCGCCGGCCGCCAACAAGGACATTATGGTTGCCTGCGCGTCCACGCCAATGCGTGCAGTGGCAAAGATGCTGGCGATGCCGCCGGATGTGACTCTGCCAGAAGCATCGCCGTCCTGGCGCACCACCGTGTCAAACGTCTCAATGTAGCTGTCAGGCACGTCGGAGGCGGGTAGCAGGTTGCGAATCAGTTCGGCTCGGCTCTGGTGCTTGCGCGGCGTGGGCATATCCCATGGCGAGTCGGCAGCACTGCCATTGCCTCCGGCGCCATGGTTTTCGGCATCGCTGAACAAGCCGCCACCGGCAGAGGGCGGGTGGGTGTCGTCATCGAACAGACCGGCGCCTCCCCGTCCGCGCTGTCGGTTCGGCGTTGAGGGAGCATCGCCGTCGGAGGGCTCGGGTCCGAATAGGGACATTGTAATGTGCGGTGGAGGAGACGGAAGGGCTCTGTGTCAAGTACAGGCTCGTCGAGAAGCTGAAGAGCACGGACGTGTCGCGGGACTCGGAGGGCGACTGGGTAGCAGTCTCGTTGGCTGGGGCGATTGCAGGGGCGACGACTGTTCTGTCGGTGTGCGTCGCATGCACGAGAATAGATGTAAAACGAGAGATATGCAACTCCGACGCGGCAGAAGGAGATGTCAAGGCGAAGCCAGGGAAGCTCGGAGTTGATGATATCGCAACTTGGCGCTGGCTCCGAGCTGGCTGGGCTTAACACGCGTAAGCCACTGAAAGCGGGGCGCGAGGTTGGGGCTGAGGACTGTGGCTGGTGCGAAGGTGAATTAGTTGTGGTTTTCGAAACGGAAATCGATTTCAGATGCTGCATCGTGTTTTACATGTCCAAGTAAGATGAACAGGTTCCTTATCAACGGAGCCCTACTTTCAGTGGAAGGTAGGCACCGATTGCCTGATCGCCAACGCCAACTCGCCACCTGCAAAGCAGATGCACATTTAGCCACCAAAGCTTACTGGCACTCGACAATTTGAAGCCGAGAAGTCGAACTGACAGTATAACCCTAACCCCCCCCCCCCCCCCCCCTTCGGGAACGTTTTACAGTCAGCCCTCCGGGGGTACCGCAGAAGACCAGACATACGTCTTTCTGTGTGTGAACTCAAGGCTGCGCTTCCCGCCACTCGAATTCCATCCTATCCCCGCTTCAACGATCGCATCTGCGTCGGCGGGGTTTTAGCCGCCATCATCATGGCCACCAAAACGATCCTTGCGACGTGTTTTTGCTGAGATGAAGGAACGCCTCGCAGCTTCTAGCCCTTGATGAACTGGCCCGAGAATTCGACAGGCCAAGTAGGCATAGTGACGACAAAACTTGCGCTTTTATCGGGCCGCTTCTGCCACAACAGCTGATGCCTGTCATTCACTCCTCTCTTCCTCTCCTCTCCACCATCGACAAACCATGGCGAATACCGGTCTACTCCTTGATACATTTTTATTAGCCTGCACAAAAGCAGCCCGGCTCCGAGATACCGCCGTCCATGCTCCCCTCCAGCCCGTGCTTTGCCCCTCCATCTTGTCTGACGTTTCTCCGAAACAGGGGCACCTGATCAGAGGCTCAGAGCTAACATGATGGGATAATGCTACCTTCCCTTTGAGGCGTGCGCTTCGTGGCCATGCACAAACCGGCCTCTGCGACCATGTGCACACCGGCCCCTGCTACCTCACCGCTGGCACATGATCAATCCTGCCTACCTCTGCTCGGCGTCACCGTCGTTTGCTTGACTTCTTCCAACAGCGGACGTGTCGCATAATCTTCTATAATTAGGGTTGCCAAGGAGCCTAGGGGTCCCCTTGGCATTCATTCCAAATGGACGAGGCATTATTCCACCAGCTTTTACAAACTATAAAGAGCCCTCATCAGAACCATGGTTTCAGAGCACTGTCTCGGCCTGGCCAGCTATCCTCATCTACCCTATTCCCGGCCACGCACACGATATCATCATGCCTGGTGCTCCAAGGAGAGCGCTGGCTTTCTGTGGCGTTGCTGCCAGCATTGGGTCGCTCGTTCACGCCGGTCCCTGCGACATCTACGCGTCAGGCGGTACTCCCTGTGTCGCCGCGCACAGCACGACCCGCGCCTTGTACGACCACTACTCTGGCTCGCTCTACCAGATCAAGCGCGGGTCGGACGGTGTGAGCAGAGATGTCCTCCCATTGACTGCAGGCGGTGTCGCCAATGGTTCCAGCCAGGACGAGTTCTGCGCGGGCACCACTTGTCTCATCACCATCATTTACGATCAGTCTGGCCACAACAATCATCTGACCCAGGCTCCGCCTGGCAGTGCCGCCCGTGGACCGGAAGCTGATGGCTACGACTACCTGTCAAGCGCAATAGGTGCCCCTGTTACCCTCGATGGTCACAAGGCGTACGGCGTCTTCATCGCTCCCTATACGGGATACCGCAACGACGAGCCGAACGGGACGGCCACTGGCGACGCGCCCGAGGGCATGTACGCCGTTTTCGACGGAACACACTACAACACAGGCTGTTGCTTCGACTACGGAAATGCAGAGGTTGACAACACGGACCCGGGCAACGGCGCCATGGAAGCCATTTATTTTGGAACGGGAGATGGCTCGGGTCGTGGTTCTGGCTCTGGCAGCGGGCCCTGGATCATGGCTGATATGGAGAACGGCCTTTTTTCCGGCAAGGACCCCATCCACAACGAAGCCGACCCGACCATGACCTCGCGCTTTGTCACGGCCGTTTTGAAGGGAGAGCCCAACCACTGGGCGCTTCGTGGAGGTGACGGTACACAGGGGCTCCTGTCTACCTTTTACGACGGCGAACGGCCAGACAATGGCTACTCCCCTATGGTTAAGCAAGGCGCTATACTACTCGGCGTCGGGGGCGACAATAGCAACAGGGCCCAGGGAACATTTTACGAAGGTGTCATGACCACTGGATACCCAAGTGACGATACCGAGAACAAGGTACAAGCCAACATCGTGGCGGCCAAGTATGGGCCTCCAGCAACTCTCAACAGCGGCCCGGAGCTCAGCGTGGGATCGTCGGTCTCTCTTCGCGTCACCACTGCGTGCTGCTCCG
Source organism: Cordyceps tenuipes (assembly GCA_025583755.1). Classification (NCBI taxonomy): domain Eukaryota; kingdom Fungi; phylum Ascomycota; class Sordariomycetes; order Hypocreales; family Cordycipitaceae; genus Cordyceps; species Cordyceps tenuipes. The sequence continues at coordinate 65,516 of JANZYN010000077.1, read as the reverse complement.
ACCGCTACATCGTACACAACGGCGACAAGGTCGACACGGAAGTGGTGAACTCGTCGAGTGATGGCGCACTCAAGCAGCGCGCGAGCTGGCGGGTTCGCACCGGCCTGGGCAACAGCGGATGCTACTCGTTTGAGTCTGTCGACTCTCCCGGAAGCTTCATCCGTCATTCCAACTACGAGCTCAGAGTCCATAAAAACGACAACTCGAAGCTTTTCAAGGATGATGCGACGTTTTGCTCCGAATCAGGTCTGAACGGGAAGGGCAACTCGATTCGATCATGGAGCTATCCTGCCCGCTACTGGCGGCACTATGCTTCGATCCTGTATATTGCGAGCAACGGCGGACCGCACACGTTTGACAATGCCAACGTGTTCAACGACGATGTGAGCTACATTGTTGGTGCCGGGTTTGCCTGAGATGGTAGAGAATGGATGATTGAGGGATAGATCTAGGGGTTAAGAAATAACTCAGCACATGGCTGTAGCAAATAGAGTTAGATACTTGTCAAATATACACTGCGGTATCATTCCACTTGGAATCAACAATCATTCAGGCTCTAAGGAACTTTACCAGCGCGTCCATTCCGGCCTTGGTAGCGAGCGCGTGGTGCCCGCCAAATAGTGAGAGGCCTGAACACAGGTCTTCTTGTTTTTGCTACACGCCGTGCAGCCGCCAGTGGGAGTGATGCGGCAGTCCAGCTCGAGGTAGGTCCGCATCGACGAGAGACAGGGCTGGCAGGCGGGTAACTCACCTGCATGCCTGTGTCCCATTCCTCGTCGTCGGAGTCTCCCATCCCAATACGGGGATGCGGCCCTGGGCGCGACGCGGTTTCCTATGGCCCTCAGGCTGTACCCCTCCGCCCGCGCCTGGCTGGCAGGTGCTGCTCAACCTGAGCGCGGCTTCCGGGTGATGGTACTCGCGTCGAGAGACAGCGGCGGTGTACTTGCAGTGCGCAGCGCAGATGCTCTCGACGGTGTTGAGCGAGCGTATTGATGGTTGTCTCGGCAATGTGGATGGCGTGTTGCGTGAGGTTGTGCGACAAATAGTAAATGGAAATAAATCTTACGAACAAAGACTAGTAAATGCTAGACACTATATAAGTGGTTTATTCTTTTACTTCTTTCATCCTTTTTATATTTTCATATCTTTATTATTATTCTTATCAACCTTTCCGCCGTGTTCAATCTTTGTCCCATTTGTCCTATTTGTCCTATTGTCCTATTTGTGTTATTTATCCTCTCTGTCCTCTCTATCCTCTCCATCCTCTCCATCCTCCCTGTCCTCCCTGTCCTCTCTGTTCTCTCTATCCCGTTTCTCCTGTTTCTCCTATTCCTTTCATTTATTCGCGATGACTTGAAGCAGCTTTGCCGCCTCTTCCCTTTCTTCGGAACTATCATCGCCAGGTGTGTGTCCGCTCTCGCCACGTCGGGTGCTCGATCTTAAGCTTGAACCTTCGAGCCGCTGGGTCGCCCTCGCCAATGACGAAAGCGAACCAGGAGGTGGTGCGCCTGATCTGATGGTAGACCTTCGTTGATTGACTATAGTCGACACATCCTCAGCGTCGTCGTTTTCCCCAAGCGGCAGCTGGACTTGTTCCTGCTCGTAATCTTCATTTAGAATGTCACAGCATTCGCTAGCCCAACAGCGTAATTCCGGATCCAATACCACCATACATTTCACCAACATCGATCCGAGTGCTGTCGGTCGTCTCTGGACATTCTTTCGCAGCCCCGTGGCAATCTTTTCGCACCACCCCACCCCATTGATCTCATCCTCGTGTGTAAACGGTGGCAGGCCGTAAAGAAGCTTGTTCGCCACCACCCCAAGAGACCAAATATCAACACTCATGGAATATCCCAACCTCTTTTGCTTTCTAACATAGCGTTGAACGTCTGAGTGGATCTCCGGTGCGAGATACTTAAATGTGCCACAGAGAGTCTTCAGCTCGTGACGATCTCGCGCGAGTCCAAAGTCGGCTAGTTTAACCAAGATACCGTCCTCAGATCGACTCTCAACAAGAATGTTGGCTGGCTTAATGTCTCGATGTGAGATTGGCGGCTCCCGCCCATGTAGGTATGCCAAAGCCGATGAACATTGACGGAGGATGGCCAAGGTCTCGCTGTATGATATATCGGTATGGTCGCTGAGAGATCCACCAGACATGTATTCAAGCTGAAGTACAGGTAGCGTGGCAAAGAATGCCCCAATGAGTTTCACGATATGGCTCTGTGACGTGGTTAGAAGAATTTGGTAGATGGTTGATTGGTGTACTAACATGAGAGACCAGCCCCATAATGTCGGCTTCCCGCTTCCACGCGTCAGGATTAACCCGACCTTCTTGTATTGCCTTGGAGCTAGGCGTTTTAACCACGTGCTCCTCTGCGGTACTGACGTTCCAGTGGTGCGTCACACGCCCAAAGGACCCTTCACCGAGGTCCTTTTCCAAGAAGATATCGCCTGTACCGGGTGTCTGGCCCCCTCTAGTCGGTGGATTCGAGAGGCCAAGGTACTCGAGAAGAGCCTCATTAGTAGCCGCGCCCTGCTTGAACTGCTCGACCCCATTGATATACGCGGAAGACTCGATGTCGTGGGGTTGGACTACAACCTGGAAGGAAGTCGCGCCGGGAATTGCAATGACAATTTGCGTCCCTTTTCCAAGGATACCGTGGCCGCCTATAATCCAGCGGAAATTCCTTCGAACGCCGCTGCCCTTCTCGTCGTAAGTGACTTGAGTTCCTACGAGAGAATTCAAGTCTTGGATGATGGGGCGGTTGTTCTCGTCAAATGTCAGGCTGAAATGGACGTTCGATACACCTTGGGCGTTCAAATAGACATCGCATCCCGGGTTCGAGCCAAAGATAAGGCCTTTGTTCGTTCGGGGGACGTCACCAAGTCTGACCACCAGGCTTGGAAGATGATCAAGCGGCGAAGCGGCTGGGTTCTCCGGTGGCTCAGTCGACTCCCGCTGACGACGATCGAAACAGTCATCAATATCGGGACGGCCATGACGGCCATATCGATTGTTGGTAGACTGAATAAGTGCAGGGACATACCGCGAATTCGCCGTGATGGCTGCTACCGCAATACTCTGATAATGGGCACCAGGGTAAACATAGGCAACGATAGTGTCATCCATTCTGAATAACGGTTAGGAAGAGGGTAGGTGAGATGAGGAAGAATGTATTTTAAGTAAGAAAAGAGAAACGATTATCGGCTTATAAGAATCGACGGGGTGGTGGAGGATAGATAGATATCCCTCGCCGCGACCTCAGCAACAACGCCGATGTCTAATAAAGCAAATACCCCGCACGATACGTAAACAAAATGAACTTGATTCACGCGGGTACGAGTAAGTAAGCCATATGGCCATGGAAACTCAAAGTACCTATGTGCATGCATGCATGCTGTTGCAGTGCCCCCCCTACGGTCGCACATTCGCTGAGGTACATTCGTGCAAATGCAGCATCACCCATGAATGGTAATTCAGCTTCCCTTGTACACCTTGATAAGAAAGGCGTCGGAATAATATCTATGTACATACATACTAAAATAGAGCCCATATCCTAGCGATTCTGGAAATATATAGTATATATCTCCATGGATAGTCAGTGGTGTAAGAGATGTTGTGGATGGAAGATGTAAAAATAACTACAGAGGACGCTAACTACTGTGCGACGATCTAGTTAGGCTTGGCCCCACCGTTTTTGGAACAAGGCTACTGCAAGCCAGTGCCCGTAACCGCCGCTACGCACTTATACAAGGCAAAAAAATTATACAAAGAGAGGATTTGGGAGGACTGAATAATATGCATTGTTATTTTAACGCACCGGTTAATATGGTTTTTCTAGGGCTATTACGAGCCTCCGTAGATGGACTATTCGTTCGGGTGATGGTGTCGACGCCAGACCTGAAAGAAGCCACCAGGTAGGTATTGGTGGTGCCACCGTTTTGCAACAGATGGTGCACTCATTTATTTGCATGCATCAATGACTGGCTGTAGCGAATTTTAATTAGCTAATGTGCGACTGTCCCACTTCCAGCACTCCCCAACATTTCGGCCTGAGGTTTCAATCTGGTCAGCTGTCGGTCTCACCGTCAACTGTTGACGCCAAACAACTCGCTCGTCCGCGCCACTCGTCTTGAACAACTTCACACCGCATGCACCATCGATAGCAGCATGGCGTTCGCAGAGACCGTCACAGTTTCCGTCGGCGAGGTCGCCTCAATGAGCGACTCTAAGCTTGCCGACTTCATGCAGACACATCGTCTCCCCAACGGTGATTACCATCTCCCTATTAATGGCTGGGATAAGCTGTCCCGAGATGAGCGCAGCCGTCTCGCCAAAAGACTAGAGTAAGTTCCCTTTGCACCTCTCGGCGCAAAAATACCTCCAAGGCCCAGCTGACAGTCATTTAGGACCCAAAAATGCGACTTGGCCCAGAGTCCAACTGCCTGTTCTCGCCCGCTCGATCTCGATGACCTGGATGCACGCCTTCGTCGAGTCGCAACTGAAAAAACATCTTCACTACACCCCGAACCACGATTCATCAATCGACGGTGCCCCCCCACGCCACCTGTTGATATAACGAGACTCGAAGCTGCAGCTTATCACGAACTCCTAAATGATAACGGTCGCCCATTATACCCCGTCACCATTATCCACGATGTATTTCAGAATCCAGACAGCTATGCTAAGCTATTGCAGCCTTGGCAGAAGGCCCTTTCACAGGCTCACCCTTACCACATATTTGAGAGACAGTTGCAGAAGTGGCAAGACTTCCGCAAGTGGCAGAGCGATAACCGAGGCCGTGAGCATGACGATGGTGGCTTTCCCGCGTTCGTTAACAAACGGAAGAGCTTGATAGAAAACGACTTCTACACGGAGGAGGCTGGCGCAGAGCTCCTAGCAAAGATCGAAGCCGATCCATTATGCCTCAAGTCAGAATGGGATCTAGAACAATGTCTCGCCAGGCTGCGACGACGTCTCGGTAGGGAACGTGGATGCCGAGGGTTGTACGACTATACAGAAGCGGTGAAGCGCCGCCTTGCTCGCCACGGCTTCGTACAGCCATTCGAGCTCGCCGAAGACCCCAAGAAACAGGGCAAGTTAGCGACATGGATCGAGTACCTTAACTACGAATACTGGTGGCTTGATACGTACACTAGTGATATCGAACGATTGCAACCAGAGCACGATATACTGTGGCAAGATCTCGTCGATAAGAATGTCCTTAAACCTCACGAGACGAAGGAGTTCGTGCGGACCTTCGAGTCGGGCATGGAAACACAAACACAAAAAGATCAAGCTTGGAAGGCCGTCGAGCATACAGAGTCTGAAGCAAAACGAATATATGCGTTGATTCAGAAGGATCCGAAACGGTTTGAAATTCCCAGAGCAACCCGAATGTCGATGATGAAAAACGGCAGGGAGAAATTGCTTGCCGCAAGGAGACAGTTGGAGCAGGCCGAAAGACGATCAAAGCTCATTACGGAATTTGTCCTGGCCACACGCGACTACGATGGGGCGAAAAGAAATGCTGCTTGTCAGCGCATCCTTGTACAATGGGTTCTAGACCAGCTTCCTCTAGTCGAACTCGAGGTGAACCTGTCAAACAATGTTGAACCTGGGTCTGATGGGGGGAAGAGAGCAAAGAGGGGGCGAACTACCGACGACGAAGATGCATCGGAGATCCAAAGTCGGAAAAAGTCGAGAACTGACCCTCCGCAACCCAGCTTGGCCAACGAAAGGTCCTGTCGAAAACCGCACAGCCGCAGGCAGAACCAAGACACTCCAGGTGTCCCATTCGCTGATCAGGAGTGCAAAAGCTCCCATGATGAGGAGACTACCACCAGTCAGCAGCCAAGGTGATATAGCTAAACCTACACGGAGGTCTAATAGGTGTCGACAGCGAAGTCGGGGCTGAGATGGGCTTTGCCTATTCAGGTATCAGTATAAACAAACAAATAACAATTTTTGAACGGATGAAACTCGCCAGCTGTACGACGGGATGCAGTGTAACTTTGAGAGCCGCCTTGCCCCCGGCACGCTGCATCGGAACCGCACTGCCTCACCGAGGGTTACACTGCCTCATTATCAATCTCTGCAGCGAGCCGACCCGTCGGAGTTTGATCTGCGCGAAGCCTATAAGTGCAAGCCGCAGTTGCCACCAGTTTCCTTGCACCTCCATGCTTGAGTCATTTGACCTGAATGGGTGAGATGGCGACGCTAGACGAACTGAAAGCGGCATTGCAAGCCAGCGCTTCCTCTTCGGCGCCGTCTTCCATTCGGCTACCACTGTCCGAAGAGCAGTATGCGTCAGGTTTTACCACTTTCTCCCATAAGGAGGGCTCAACGTACCAGTCCTTTATTGTCCCTCAGCTCTCGACCCTACTCCAGTTTACCTTCAGCCCCCGAGCCCAACTTTCGGTCCTGGAAATCGGACCGGGACCGCAGAGCATCCTCGGACAGCTTCCCAAGAAACTGAGAGAGATGGTCTGCACCTACGCGGCGTTTGAGCCCAACGAAGCTTTTGCTTCTACGCTGCAAGACTGGCTCCGGGCTGGTTCTCTGCCCCAGTCGCCATTTCCGCGGCTTCGGACCTCTCCCCGAATCCACTTCCGGCCATTCACTGCTGGTCCAGCCGAATCCAACGATGGCCAAGATGGCAAGTATGACTTGATCCTATTCTGCCATAGCATGTATGGCATGAAACCCAAGCGACAGTTCATCGAGCGCGCTCTTGGTATGTTGACCGCGCACCCTGAGGCCATGGTCATTGTTTTCCACCGAAGCACAAGCCTACATGTCCAGGGACTGCTCTGCCGCCACACGGCCTGCTTCCCGTCTGGTCTCGTGTCCGTGCCGGATATAGACGAGGCTCTGGACTGCTTCGCGGCCTTTGTCTCCGGGTTCACCTACGAAGAGGGCAACTCCGGGGGGTCTGTCCGGCTTGCCTGGAGGAAAGTGTGCCGCGCATTGTGCTTTCACGACAACTCAAAGCCGGGCCACCTATCCTTTAGCGCTCCAACTGCCATGATGACCTTTACCCAACACGCAACCGCCTGGGCAGACCTGGCGACCGAGGTTCCGCTAGGCAGCGTAGACGGCATCAAGAACCGCCAGGCACGACGACACCAGACCGCCTTTGTAGTTCGACCAACAAAGATAGCTCAGGTTCAAATGTGCGTGCACTGGGCTCTCCGGAGCCGCGTCAGTCTGGCCGTCGTCGGCGGCAGTCACGGCGGCCACTGCGTGCAGCACAACGTCGTCTCCGTCGACATGTCCGCGTTCAACAGCGTCGACCTCATCCAAGACCACAACACACCGTCCACCTCCGACTTGGTTGTTGCCGGAGCCGGCTGTCAGAGCGGGGATATCATCCGAGCAGCCCTCGCCGCCGGTCTCACGGTGCCCCTCGGGTCACGACCCAGCGTGGGAGCAGGGCTGTGGCTGCAGGGCGGCATCGGCCACCTGTCCCGGCTGCACGGACTCGCCTGCGACGCCATCGTCGGGGCCGTTGTTGTCTGCGTTGCCTCTGGTCGGGTCATGGTCGTCGGTGAGGTCCCGAGCCGATTTCAGCCCGGCGACGCGGTCCGCCCGGAGAACGAAGCGGATCTGCTCTGGGCGCTGAAAGGTGCGGGGACCAACTTTGGCATCGTCATCAGCGTCGTGCTCAGGACTTTCCCGGCGGTCAACTACTCGATTCGGCAATGGGTCGTGCCACTGGACTCCTGGTCCAGGGCCCGGCAAAGGCTTACCGACTTGGACCTCCTTACTGGTACGCTCCCGCGTGACAGTTCCGCAGACGTCTTTCTCTACTGTAACTCTCGGGGACTCATCCACGTTTCCGTGAGCATGTCTGAATGCTCTACAACTGTACCTCCCATTACCACCAGTACGCCGCCGAGTGTTTTCACCCTCCTCGGGCCCGAGGACTGCAGCCAGACGGTTGACGCCGTCAGCTTGTACGACACGGAGATGTACCTGTCCAGCATCCATGGCGGACCCGGTGGGAGAAAGATGTCCTCGTTCAAGCGATGCGTTTTCTTGAATGGCATCGGCCAGGCCAAGGTGTCGGAGCTTCTACTCGCGGCTGTCGAGAGCCGCCCTTCGTCGCTGTGCTATCTACACCTGCTCCATGGTGGAGGGGCTGTGGCCGACGTGGCCGCACACGCCACTGCGTTTGGCTGTCGAGACTGGACATTTGCGTGTGTCATCACCGGTGTCTGGTTTCGAGACAAGGATGGTTCGGCAAGTGAGCGGGCTGCCGTCGATTGGGTCTACCATGTCGCCAACGAGCTGCTGCCTCTAAGCACCGGATCGTACGGCGCGGATCTCGGACCGGATCCGAGAGATACTTTGCTGGCTGCCTGTGCATTTGGACCAAACGTAAATCGACTGGCTTGCTTGAAGCGAAGCCTGGATCCGCAGAATGTTCTAGCGTATGCTTGCCCTATCGTCTGCCCACGCCCAAGGCAGAGGCTCATCATCCTGGTCACCGGTCGACACGGCGTCGGCAAAGATTACTGTGCTCAGGTATGGACTTCAGCCCTCGCGAAGCACGCACAGAAAGATGATGACGGTCTTGAAGTGCGTACAGTCAGCATTAGCTACACAACGAAAGCAGAGTACGCCGAAGCGACTGGAGCGGACCTGGGTCGACTGCTTGCGGATCGGGCATACAAGGAACAACACCGGTCGTCGCTGAAGGAGTTTTTTGGTCGCCAGCTACAGCAAAGACCTGGCTTGAAGACGAATCATTTTCTGCAAGTTGTCGGTGATGCAGCAGACGTGGACGTTCTCATCATCACGGGGATGAGAGGCGAGGACCCTGTCGCCACCCTTTCCCCTTTGGTCCCTGATGTTCGGCTGATCGAGGTTCGCGTAACAGCGAGCAACGAGACACGACATGCACGAAGATGTCTTATCGAGGAGACTACGAAGGTTTCTGAGTATGCCGGCGAGAATGGCAACTGGCTTCCCAGCCTGCAGTTCCACAACGAGGACGTCGGAGACCAGGCCGCGCAGAGATTCGCAAAAAGCTCCCTGCTTCCCTACCTTGACGCCGACCTTCCACGACTGCAAGCCATGGTCCGCCTCGTCGCCAACTTCCCACGGGCCGGCATCCAGTTCCAGCACGTCCTCGGCATCGCCCAGCACCCAGGGGGCCTGCAGCTGAGCACCTCTCTTCTACAACGCCAGCTGCCCCGCGACCGGCCGCCGATGGACGCCGTCGTGTGCTGCGAGGCCGGCGGGTTCCTCTTCGCCGCGCCGCTGGCCGCGAGCCTCGGCGTACCGCTGGTGGTGATGCGCGAGGCGGGCAAGCTGCCGCCGCCGACGCTGTCCGTCGCCAAGTCGCCGTCGCACATCTCGTCGAGCGGCGAGGGCAAGAGCATCGAGGTAGACGGCGATGCTCTGCGCGGCTGTCGATCGGTGGTGGTGGTGGACGATGCGCTGGCGAGCGGCAGGACGCTCTGTGCCATGCTCAGTCTCCTGTTCAAGGCGGGGGTCGCGCCGGAGTGCATCGGCGTCATGGTGGTTGCCGAGTTCCCGTCCCACCGCGGCCGGGAAATGCTACGACGACAGGGCTTTGGAGGGGTTGCGGTCAGCAGTCTGCTGGTGTTTGGCGGGGCGTGATTAAGGACTCGGAGTGAGGCCGTGACGGAGCATGGAGCTTTTTCGATCTGTGTAGTGATGGCCCGTCTGTGGCTGGCGAACAATCGGGCCGGGAATTTGGCAGTATTTTTGTGTATTTTCGTTTTCTGAACGAACGAGACCTGCCTGTTTGGGCAATTCAGCAGCCAAGCCTAAGCCCTATAGGGAAGACCGTTGAAAACTCTAAAATTAGCCCTGTGGGCGGTGTGGGGAGCCCTGAAGAATCCGGGGTAAGAGGTCCATTCAGACGACGGATTCCTCTTTCCCTGCTTCTCTTGGAATGACGTTTGTACATGGGAAAAAGTCGTGGGTGGCATGCAGGGAAAACAGGTCTCTTCGGGCCGGTAGGACATGTCCGAGGTCAATCACGGGCCCTGCCAACTGTCCGTCTCCGACACCCTTGCCTTTTCATCTATCATTGGCAGATTTCCCCGCAGCGGAGTCCGCCATGGCTCCGTGGCAGACAATACTTGCGGTCCTTTCGATATTGTGGCTTTTATTTGCATGCAACTGACAATCTCAAATTGGCTTGACAGTCTTGCTTTTCGGAGGCGAGAGACGACAATTCGCCCTATAAACTGACACGGTCTTCCACAACACAGCTGCTGTACACAAACATCAAACCTTTGTTCGTGAAATATCACATCAACCCTCAAAAGATCCGACTGTATCATGTCTGACCCGGCCGCCCCACCCCCACCAGACGCCACTCCGTCGGCTGTCAAAGCAGCCCTGTTGATCCCCGGCCGCGGTGACCCCATCAAAGACGCCATTCTCATCCACTCCTCCGGCAAGATCGACTACGCCGGGCCGGTCTCCGCCCTGCCCGCGACCCTCTCCGTGCCGCCGTCGCGCACCGTCACCGTGCCCGTGCTCCTCCCCGGGCTCTGGGACTGCCACGTGCACTACCTCGGGCACCTGGAGCAGAGCATGGCCGGGATGGCCGCGCCGCACCCGTTCGTCTCCGGCACGCGCGCCGCGCACGACGTGGCCGCCACGCTCAACGCCGGCTTCACCAGCGTCCGCGAGACCGCCGGGTGGGGCGCCGAGCTGGCCGCCGAGATTGCGGCCGGCCGCCTCCTCGGGCCAACCATCTACTCGGCCTGCGCCGCCATCTCGTGCACCGGCGGCCACGTCGACCACCACGGGATGCCCGAGGCGCACTTCCGCGAGCTCGGCTGCCGCGGGCTGCCGCTGGTCGTCGCCGACGGCGTGCCCGAGTGCGTGCGCGCGGTGCGGCAGCAGCTCCGGCGCGGCGCGCGCTGCATCAAGATCTGCACCAGCGGCGGCGTCTCCAGCGACCGCGACGACCCGCGGCACCAGCAGTTCTCGGACGAGGAGGTGCGGGCGATGGTGGAGGAGGCCGGGCGGGCGCAGCGCGCCGTCGCGGCGCACGCGCACGGCAAGCCCGGGATCCTGGCGGCCGTGCGCGGCGGCGCCACGACGGTGGAGCACGGCGTGTACCTGGACGACGAGGCGATTGCGCTGATGCGCGCGCGGGGCACGATCCTGGTGCCGACGCGGGCGATTGTGGAGGACGGGCTGGCGGCGGGCGCGGGCGCGTGGTCGGCGCGCGCGTACGAGAAGCTGCGCGGGGTGGCGGCGCGGCACGCCGAGTCGTACCGGGCGGCGGTGACGGCGGGGGTGCGCATCGCGAGCGGGTCCGACTACGGCATCAGTCGCCGCGGCACGCCGCTGAGCCACGGGCACAACGGCCGGGAGCTGCAGCTCGCGGTGACGGTGGGCGGGATGACGCCGCGGCAGGCCATTGAGGCGGCGACGGCGACGGCGCCGGAGGTGCTGGGTCCGCAGGCGCCGAGGAGCGGGCTGCTGGCGGCCGGGTACGACGCGGACTTTATCGCGCTGGTGTCGGATCCGCTGGTCGATATTGATGTCATTGCGGACCCAGACAACGTGACGCACGTGTGGGTTGCCGGGTCGCTGAAGAAGGCGCCGGGGAAGCCGATCCTGATCCTGGAACGGACTATGTGATGTGGTGGTATTCGTTGGAAGTCTTGAGTCAGTGAATTCTAGAGCCAAGGGTTGTGATATTTCTTGAATGTGTATAATCACTGAATTTAGAACTGGGGGTCGTGGTGGTTCTTGAACAATATTTCATCAAATGTTCTTTGTATACCCTTATCCGCAGAGCGCCTCAAGACGATGAAAATATTGCTGGCAAGTTGGTGCTGAACAGACATAGTTTGGCCCTCGCTGTGACGAGTCTATCTACCGCGTGTGAAGAGCATTCCCTCAGCGCGACGCACCAGCTCGGTCCGCATGGCATCCCGATCCTCCCTCGTCCGGCCCACGGCCTCTCTATTCTCCTCCGCCCTGCGCAGCAAGTACTTGATGCACTCTCCCGTGCTGCCCCAGGCCATGTACTTGTACACGGGCAGGCAGGCACCGGGGGCCGTCTTCGTCTTGACGAGCCGGCAGCCAATCTCGTCCGCCATGCCCTGCAGCTGCGCGAAGAGGACCTCGGACCTGGCACGGCCCGACGCGTAGATGGCGTAGGCCCTCCGCACCGAGGCCGCGTTATGCGTGGCGAACATGATGCTCGTCTCCGGATACTGGCCGCCTCCGTGGAGCGTCTTGTTCCAGGAGCGAGTCAGCACGCTGGCCGCCGTGCCGTCATAGCAGGCGTCCGTCTCGGTCTTGCTGCCGTGGAGGCGCTCCGGGGGGTCGGAGTCGAGGTACGCACCGCGAACAAGCTTGACGCCGAGGGTGAAGCCGCCGTCGGATGCCTCTGCCAGGTGGGAGGCGAGAGTCTGGGGCATGGACGTTTTGTAGGCCTGGTAGGTGCCGAAGACGATGGCCTTGCCGGGGACCGTGTTAAACTCTTTGGCAAGCTGCATGGTCAGGCGGTCGATGCCGTCCTGCAGCTCATCATGCTCGCCGTCGATGAGAACTCGCACACCATTGTCGCGGGCCGATTCGCATACTTGATTGATGGCGTGTGTGAGATGTGGTCCTGGAGGCAGGCCCTTTGCAAGCTGTTGACAGACAAGACTACCTGCACCTGTTAATCTGCAACTGGTGAGTAAGCCCTGGACTGACACGAGGTAACAGTGGTGAGCTTACTTGAGGGCAACAAAGTCGCCGGCTGCGGCAAGACGGACCGTTTTTAGGGACCCCTCGAGCCATTCGGACATGTCCACATCTGCAGTCCCATTTGTGTCCGTTGCTTTTCTCAGCAGCGCGGAACCTCGTTGGTCGACCGGTTCCGAGGGAGATTCTTTAGCATACGCCAATATGGCGCCGGTGAAGCCAATATGCTTGAGCTTGGCAATGCTGGCAGCCACCTCCTTTTCGTCCTGGCCAGCACAGAACTGGTTGTAGAGGGACTTTTTCAAAATGAATCTCAGTACCTGGTTGCGTTCCGGGTCCAGAAAGCTAGACCGACTATATGCCAGCGTCCGCAGCACGTAGAGAGAGATTGAGAGCAGCTTCGGCGACGAGGAAAATGTGCTCGTGGCCAGAGACCGTATGATCATGCCCAGAGGAAGTATGGAAAGTGGCTGGTGCTTGATGGCTTGTTGCTCGTTGCATGGAGAATTCTGGTTCGTGACGTCGTGTTTTGTCTTGTTCGACGACGCACCATTTATGTGTGATGAATGCCGAACGCCGACACCGAGCAGATTGAGGCTGCAGCCTCTAGATATGTTGCTTGGGAGCTTTGTAGCAGCCCGAGGAACTGTTGCCATTAGTAGACCATGTTGTGGTGCAGCGCTTTTCAGTCGGATGATCTGGCAAGTACGCATGTCGATGAATGCCATCGAGTGTCGCATCCACGCGGCTCGTCGTCGAAACAAATATGTAGCGTGTTTTGGGCTGTTAGGAGACTCCACACTGTTGATGAATGATTTCTATAATATATATACATATATATACATATGTATATAGGCCATCTTGAATATTCTCTTTTCGGCAACAGGCGGGTGGCGTCAACATTCCCGGCATGGTGATCCGCGAGTGAGTCAGCGTGACAGACAAGTGACGCCATCATGACTGCGAATTCCAGCAAATTGATAGTCTCCGAGTACAGGTCAACAGGTGACAGCAAATACAACCCCCATTCTAGACTGTGAAAATCTTGTGCATTTCAAGCATGGATCTGCGCTCGTCAGGCGGCTTGTGCTGGCCGGAAGCGAGGGTGTCTTCTGGCCATTCGGGCCGCTCATTTCCTGACGCCGCCCAGAATCCGCTCCTCCGTGCTCCGCAGTTCCTGCTTTCCCGCCGCCCGGGCCCCCTCGGCCGCCGCCATGGACTTGCCCGCCGCCCGCTCCGTCTCCCGGGGCTGTGTCAGGTACGCGTATGCGGCGAGCGCGATGAGGCCGATGCCGGCATAGAGCGCCCTGCCATGCGTCAGTCTAGCTCATCCCCGGCCCGGGCAGCTTACCCGTTGCGCTTGATGGCTTCCGGGCCGCCGGGCTTTGGCGGCGGCGGCATCTGCCCGTACGGACCGCCGAGGTCGTCCTTGCTGCTGACCGGTCTTGTCTGCTGGCGCGCCGTCAGGGTGCGCCGTGCGACGCGGTGGACGCCGCGACGGAGAAGAATACGTGCTGCGGTGGGTGCGTTCATTGTCTGCAATTAGTGAGGTTAGGTGATGACGAGATGAAAGGAAGTCTTGTTGTTGTTTCACGGCTGATACAGGTTGGCTTATATAGGCCATGCTGCGATAGCGCTTGCATGACGAAATAGTTGCGCGATGGATGAGCCGTGCAAAAAGAACGGTTGGCCATCATACTGTTCTGTTGTACATGTACGGATTGATACAGGCACGCATACAGTGTCAACGAGAGCAATGGATAACTCTGAAATATCCTACGTGGTTGTTGCATCACCACTGCGTATCCGCTCCGTCATGCACTCATGTATTGTTGCCGACTCCACAGAATTGGCTGCCGTTGCTGGAATTCGATTGACGATTGCTGGCATCGTTGATGTCACTCTCCGTCCATCGTTTTCTAATGCAGCACCTGGGATTGGTCGCGAAACGGGGAGAATGCTCCGCCATTTGTATTATAAAGCCAATGCCTCCATCCGGATGACTTGACTAGGCACTCTCTCTCAGTCTTGGAGAGCCTCTCGAACCGGGTAGTTGGTCTACGAATTCCTCCACCATGACTGGCACGCAAGCAAAGGCCGAGCAGTTGGCAGCAATCACGGTAGAGCCGTCGCAGAAATCAAGACTTACCAGCGACTTTGGCACAAAGCAGTCCAACACCGACGACTGGCTGCGAGTCGCTAGTGACGATGGGACCGGCCCGTCGCTTCTAGAGGATGCCTTTGCAAGGGAAAAGGTACCATCGACCAGGCTGCATACTCGACAGAACACACTTGATGCTCACAGCCACTCAGATTCACAGGTTCGACCACGAGCGCATCCCGGAGCGCGTCGTCCACGCCCGCGGCGCCGGCGCTCACGGCACCTTCCGGCTCCTCGAGTCCGCGGCGGACGTGACCCACGCCGGCATCCTGACCGACACTTCCCGGGAGACGCCCGTCTTCGTGCGCTTCTCCACCGTGCTCGGCAGCCGGGGCTCGGCCGACACGGTCCGTGACGTGCGCGGGTTCGCCGTCAAGATGTACACGGACGAGGGCAACTGGGACATTGTCGGCAACAACATGCCCGTCTTCTTCATCCAGGACGCCCTCAAGTTCCCGGACGTGATCCACGCCGGCAAGCCGGAGCCCGACAGCGAGACACCGCAGGCGCAGACGGCGCACAACAACTTCTGGGACTTCATGTTCCTGCACCCGGAGGCGACGCACATGTTCATGTGGGCGGCCTCGGACCGCGCGATCCCCCGGTCGTACCGCATGATGCAGGGCTTCGGCGTCAACACCTTCACCCTCGTCAACGCGCAGGGCAGGCGGTACTTTGTCAAGTTCCACTGGACCCCTATGCTGGGCGTGCACTCGCTCGTCTGGGACGAGGCGCTCAAGATTGCCGGCCAGGACCCCGACTTCCACCGCAAGGACCTGATGGAGGCCATCGCCGCCGGCGCCTTCCCCCGGTGGCGCTTCGGCATCCAGACCATCGCCGACGGCGACGAGGACCGCTTCGAGTTTGACGTGCTGGACGCGACAAAGCTCTGGCCCGAGGACCTGGTGCCGGTCCGCTACATCGGCGAGCTGGAGCTCAACCGCAACGTCGCCGAGTACTTCCCCGAGACGGAGCAGGTCGCCTTCTGCACCAGCCACGTCGTGCCGGGCATCGGCTTCTCCGACGACCCGCTGCTGCAGGGCCGCAACTTTTCCTACTTTGACACCCAGATCAGCCGCCTCGGCATCAACTGGCAGGAGCTGCCCATCAACCGGCCCGTGTGCCCGGTCATGAGCTTCAACCGCGACGGCGCCATGCGCCACCGCCTGAGCAGCGGCAAGTTCAACTACTGGCCGAACCGCGGCCAGGTGCAGCCGCCGGCCGCCGTCAGCGACGGCGGCTACCGCGACTTTCCGCAGCCCGTACGCGGCATCAAGGTGCGCGGCAAGAGCCGCAAGTTCACGGAGCACATTGCCCAGGCGCGCCTGTTCTACAACTCGCTCGCCGAGATTGAGCAGCGGCACCTGCGCGCGGCGCTCGCCTTTGAGCTGGACCACTGCGATGACCCGGTCGTGTACACGCGCCTGACCTCGCGGCTCGCCGAGATCGACGGCGACCTGGGCGCCGCTGTCGCGCGAATGGTTGGTGGCGAGGAGACGGCAGCGGCAGCGGTGCCGACGAGCTCGGGCGGCAGCGGCAGTGGCATCGGCGTCGGCGGCGGGACCAGCCACGCGAGGACGGCGCCCGGCCTCAGCCAGCTCGAGTACCAGCCGGAGACGACCACCATCGAGTCACGCAAGGCCGCCATCCTCATCGCCGACGGGTACGACGGCGCCGCCATGCGCGCCATGCTCGCCGCGCTCAGAGCCCTCAAGGCCGTGCCCGTCATCCTCGCGCCCCGGCGCTCCGCCGTCTTCGCCGCCGGGGAGGACCGCGACACCGGCAGTGGCGTCGTGCCGGACCACCACCTCGAGGGCCAGCGGAGCACGCTGTTCGACGCGGTCCTCGTCCCCGGCGGCCACGACGAGCAGCTGGTGCGCAGCGGGCGCGCCGTGCAGTACGTCCGCGAGGCCTTTGGCCACCTTAAGCCGGTGGCGGCCACGGGTGAGGCCGGCGTGCGCCTGCTCGAACGCGCCATCTCGCTGCCCCAGGTCAGGCTCTCCGACGACGCCGACTGCGTCGAGAGCTACGCCGTGGTCAGCCTCCGCCGCCCCGGCGCGGACGGCATCGGCCAGCTCGGCCGCGCGGGCAACAACGCCGCCGGCTTTCTGGACCGCTTTGTCGATGCGGTCAGCCGGCATCGGTGCTGGGAGAGGGAGCTGGACGGCTTGACGCAGCTGGTTGCGTACTGAGCGTGGTGTTGGGATGCGACGACGCATCGATACGAGGTTGGGATGCGGACAAGTCTACGAATGTATCTACTTGTATTTGTACTCGCAATTGCGCACTCAAGGAATGGTTCCGGCTTCTTTTGGTTGCAACATCCGATACATGCCCGTCTCTATTCCTCTCATCGACCTCGCTTGAACTGACCTGCCGGTTCTATATCGTACCCTCGCTCGTAGTAAAACATGTCTCATCTGCTAGTAATATTCCATAAATAATTTATAAAGCTCGGATGCTTCCTTTCCGTTTCAAGCAAAGGGAGAGTTACAAGAGCGCAAGAGATTGTCCATGTGCTGTCCGAGTGTAGTCGGACAAGTGCTGACTATCAACTCCGTGTGCTCTGCCATTTTCGCACCACTCGACAAGGACGCTCTCGTCATTCTGACCTCTGCAGACCTGGTACATCTACTCCTTCCCTTTTCCATTCAGCAATCTGTCCATCGCCAGACCGGTAATTGCGCTTTCAGCCACGTGCCGCGCAGCCTTTCCATCTCCCTTGCTTGCAATAGCAGCCTCGGCAGCCGCGGACGCTGCGGCGGCCGTCACGACATGAAGCGCCTTGTCCTTGTCGTGTCGTGCCCTCACGGCCTCGACAGCGCCCGCCACCGCTGCCGAAGCAAGCACCTGGCTGTAGGGAATTCCTCCACAGTGGCGTTTGGGTTGGCTCTCGTGATTGCTGCGGATGCGGCGATGCGACTCGGCCAAATCGCCGCCTGGGTAGGCACGTTTGCGAGCAGGGGACGCTTCCCTGTAATGATGGTCATGCCGGTGCCCATGATACCGGCCGTGGCTATTACCTAGCTCATGTACCGGATCACGTCGGATGACCGAGCTTGTGGGAAAAGGGTTGGCACTTTTGTCCAAGTCCCTGGATTTGTCAGATCGAGCTGAGTCATGCTCAAAGTATCGGCTATTGTAGTGGTGGCCTCTGTTGCCCATGACGGCGTGTTGAATTAAACTGAGTACTGTCAGGTGATGATGGAATGAATGCCGTGTCGGTCATGGAATTTGCAAGCCATTCAGGTTCTGGGCGCGGGGCTACTTGCACTTATAATTCGTTTGTCCTGGACTTGGATGCTGCCAAAAATTGAATGGTAATCTTTACGACATACTGCATAACTGCTATATCTGTCTGTACATGCACATGCGTCCACCGTTTACGAGTGATGCGGCATTTCTGATGTCACAGCATCATTGCAGTGATCATCGGGGAAAAAAAGGCCGACGTTGCGTTCTAAGCTGTTCAGGAAATTAGTGTAGCAGAAACTGTTAGCCCATGCTTGTATACTATACGAAAGGTATGAGGTGTTGTGATGTGCTTGTCAGCCACTTGGAGCTGCCATCTCACCCCAGCGGTATTAGAACGTAACCTAGCGATGCATAGGGTTAGAAAATGAAGAATCATTTCGATTTTCTAGTATAATGTACAACTCTAAGCAACCAAACTCCCTCCTCCATACTTCTATATCCCAACCCCAACCTCTATCATACCAGTTCATGATCAGAATTCAATAGTACGCGTCGACTCTTGCGAGGCATCCACCTCAGTGGCGTTCATCCTAAACTGAGAGTTAACAATGGTCCGCCACGTTCCGCGTCAATGTCGATTCGTACTTTTTCCTGACAAAGGCTTTGCTGCCATACATGGACAAGGGCGGCTCCATCATCAACAGCGCGTCGGTGGATTCGTACATTGGCGTCCCCAGCCGCATTGACTATACGACAAGCAAGGGCGCTGTCGTCGCCTTCACCCGAGCCCTCTCCAACGACGTCGTCAAGAACGGCCTGCGAGTCAACGCCGTCGCGTCGGGGCCGACCTGGACTCCTCTCATGGCATCCGGCGTGGACAAGGCAGGACAGCAGGGCCATGGTTTGGGCAACTCGACTGCCATGGGTCGCTTCGGACAGCCGGTGGAAGTTGCTACGAGTTATGTCTTCCTGGCTTCTCGCGACAGCCAGTTCATGAGCGGCCAGACTCTACATCCCAACGGCGGTGTTGTCGTCAACGGTTAGTCAGTCGCAAGGACGGACGGCAGCTACAGTCAGTGCTACGCCTCAGTCCATCGGTCAGATATAGTTAAGCGAGATATTGGTAAAATGCAATTCGTACTCTTGTACTCAGGGTTTACTTCAGGCACACGCCGAGAACATGCGTAAGGGTAGAACTACAATTACTCTTGTGAATTCCCTCGATGGGATAAGACCACCTCTATAAGAATATGCCATCACCTCTAACCCGACACAAGGAATGAACCGAGTTTTGGCGACAACTCACCTATAGGCTGCCATAAGTAACCGGACGCACGGCGCAATATACGGATACAAGGTAACTGCCATGCTTTCGGAGTCAGTGGGCTGGGGCGATGGACTTTGCCACAAATGCGTCACTGTTTGGTCAAGACTCTCAAACCTCGCCCCCGGATAAATACGGGCAAGTTCTTCCAGCATGCATCATGATTGAGTCAAGATGACGACAGTAGCCGGATCACAGTCTTATATAGACGCGGCCAACGTGGGTTTGTTTGTGGAGGTGAGACGGTTGAATCCATCGAGGAATCCCCAGACACAATCTCCTCCAACTTTGATCATCCACGTTTACGTTTTCTTCACCTGCCTCTCATTTCACCATGCAGTCCGTTCTTGACAAGGCTGTCGGCCCCGAGAAAGTGCGGCCCGAGAACCTCAGCGGCCGCGTGGCGGTCGTCACCGGCGGCGCCCTCGGCATCGGCTACGAGGTCAGCGCCGCCCTGGCCCAGGCCGGCTGCAAGGTCGTCATGGTCAACCGCAAGCAGGACCAGGGCGAGGCGGCAATCGAGGAGCTCAAGCGCACCAGCGGCGGCGCCGACGTCGACTGGAAGGGATGCGATCTCGGCAACCTGGCCGAGGTTCGGTCCGTGTTTAGTAGCCTGCGCGAGTCCCTCGAGCAGCTCGACTACCTCGTGCTGGCCGCGGGCATCAACGCGAACCAGTACGCGCCGGGCCACGACGGCATCGAGCACATCTTCGCTGTCAACTATCTCGGCCAGTTCTACGCGGCCAACCAGCTCTGGCCGACTCTTCGGAGGACGAGCCTGATGCCGGGCGTGACGAGCCCGCGCGTGGTCGCCGTGTCGAGCGTCATGCACCAGCACGCGCCGTCCGACGTTAGCTTTTCATCCCTCACGGACATCAACAACCCAGAGCTCGGCCCTGCCGATCTTTACGGGCGGTCCAAGCTCGCTCAGATTCTCTTTGTCCGTTTCGGACTCGTCGAGAGGGTCATCAAGCCCACCAGCGATTCCATCTACGCTCTAGCAGTTCACCCGGGCACTGTAAGCCTCCCCCACCCCTTCTCTCTACTCCCTAATGCCTGCCGGCGTGAGATGCTTCCTCTTGCTGACGACAGCTCCTGAGCTCTAGGTGAACACGGCCATGCAGGATCAGTGGAAGGACGCGTATCCTGGCATCACCGGGCAGCTCATCTCCGCCGCCGTGAAGACGGTCGGCCGCGACCCGGAGCAGGGCTCGTACAGCACCCTCTGGGCGCTCACCGCGCCCGAGGTCGAACAGGACAACCAGAACGGCGCCTACTATTCGGACCCCGGCAGGCGTGGCAGCGAGAGCGCGCAGGCGTCTGACGACCGTCTAGGCGCGCAGCTGTGGGAGCTGAGCAACAAGATGGTCAGGGAGAAGCTCGGGGACGATGCGCTGGAGGATTGGACCAGCGCGGGGGTCGCTTAGAAGTCGAAATAACCCAGCGGCTCGTATATCGAGGAGTGCGATTACCAAGTCGCCACTCACACTCTGCCCACGTGGTGCATCTCGCAGGCGGCATCGGCGCGTCGGTAGAGTACCATCGCGGAGGCGCGTCTGGAGGCTGGGAGCAGCCAATCGTTGACTTGAGTCTTGATCCTCGTTGGTAGTACTTGACTAAAAAATGAGACTTGAATAAAATCAGACTCCCACTTGACTGTCAAAAGGTCCGGGGTATCATCTTGTTAGATTTTTCAAGTCAAGGCATCCGGAACGGACTAACATCTTGCCGGCAGATTGCATCCAGCCAGTCAGAGGTCGTCACAGCAACTGCTTCTTCATCTCACATTCTATCTGTTCCATCAATCTCTTTTCTTATTTACCCTAACGTTAGTCTAGTACCCCGACAACGCGGATTTTCAATACGAGCAAAATCGAACCACAACCAAACATTCCTGCCATCGCTGCCAAGATGTTTACTCTGTCCAACTTAGGCGCGCATCCCAGCTCTTCACGGTTGCAGTGTCCGCCAGATGGTACATGGCCGCGAGAGTCCGATCCGAGTCGCCCACGGATACGAGGCACCTTTCCCACAAAAGTTGGCGTGTCATCTTGGCTCGGCTCTGTGCATATTCTGCTTCCATATCTTCGTCTTGCGGATAGTCTTCTTCCATATAGTCTCTCGCTTTCCAAAACTGCTCCAGCTGTCTGGAATATAGGTCCGAGAGAAGACGTAGCACCCACTCGCGTCGGCCCGCGCTTGCAACGCGTGCCAAGGACACGAGAGCACCGGTGTCTGGCCTGCACTCTCCCAGTCCATCGCCTTTAGGCCCTCCCCGCAGATTCGCGCGAAGAAGGCCCTGCGCGAGACCGGCTCGAACTGGTCCAGGGTGGCCATGACGCTGTCGAACCAATCGCCGTAGATCTCTGGGCTGAGCTTCCCTGCGAATATCTGAGCAATGAGCCAAAAGCTACGGTTCACCATCAGGCCGGAGAGCCCAACACGCTCCGTGACTTCTCTATAGCTGCGGTAAGCCGCCTCTACATCGCAGTCAGGACGGCCAAGAAAATCGATCCACACGAGCAGTGCATTCTTCGACGACACCTCGAATATCTTCATATCTCCTAGCCACTCCAGTATATCCTTTTGCCGGCATGCTGGCGCCTCGCGAACAATGCGTCGTAAAGCTGGTAGATCATTCTCACGCTTAAATGGGGTGTCGTTGTGCAGCAGTATACCAAGCAAGCCTCGGAGAGCCTTACCGTTGAGATATGACGATGCCGGCCCGGCTGCAAGTATCTGGATCGCGACATTGACTTCTGCGTTAAATGTTGAGAGATTTGCCTTCAAACGATTATCGTCTCGGTTCTCCGGCCAATATATTGCATGCAATAAAGCGAACGCCCAGCTGGCCACCTTGTACACCTTAGCCGCCCCAGTCACGGGATCTTCTCGGGCAGCGCGGTTGGCAAGGGCTGCAAGCTCCAGCAAAGCGGTGGCGTAGCCACCTTCGTGTTGGAATCTCTCCTGGAACGGAGGGCATATCTTGGCCCTGCGATCGCGCCAGTGCGGGCCATATACTGGTGCAGATGGGACGCCGTTATGCAACTCTCCTACTATCATCGGCCAATACAGACTACGGAATGTACGGGAAAACACAAAGGCCTCTTCAAAGGCAGTTTGCGCATAGTTGGCGTCCAGTCGAGGCGCGAGACCTTCGCGCATGGCCCGCGCCCACTGTATTTGGTACCCTTCTTCTTGCCGCATCGAAGGCCGTGATTCCCATACCTTACGAGCCAGGGTTGCCGTGAGAAACTCCCGGCCATAAAAGGCGAAGTCTCCTGTAGAGGTGTACGACCAGTCAAAGTCTTGGGGCAGGCTGGATTCAAGCTCTGCGCACGCCTGGGAGGTTGTCACTTTATCAGATACAAGACAGAGCATCCCGAATCTGTTAAAGAGGTTTTTAATCATTCTCCATCGGGATTCATACATAGCGGTTGGGCCCTTTGACGCCTCCAGCGCTATACTCTCTCCGGTTCGTCGCAAATCATCCTTCACATGATCCTTTGGGAGGTTCTTGGCGAGCCTCTGCAGCGTAGCTATGATGCTGGGCGATGCTGGTTCGAACGCACGCAGTCCTACATCAACAGCCAAGCAAAAAGCCCGACATTCCAGCTGAGCGTCGTCAGGCCCGAGAAGCTGCAACCAGGCGTCAAGAAAGTCCCAGGTTTCTAGCAGCTTCGCCAACGAAGCCTGGCCTCGACCGTTTTCCATTTGGCAGAATACCGCGATGGTCTCAAACATGCTACTCCGGATAGGAGCAAGTTCCTCCTCAGTCATGCAAAGGCTCTTGGTACGTTGCAGTATTGCGGTGAGAAACATTACTATCTCGCGGCGAAAGGAGTCGTATCCGACTGCCAACAAGCTCGTAGCGGCCGCTTGTATCACAGCATGGTGCTTGATGATGTGCTGCTTCTCCAAAAATGGTACCAGTAGCTTTATATCATTCACCCAGCCAACCCGCACCATGTTAAAGGTACAGTCTCCAAACTGCTCCTCAAGGTATTCCCCAAAGTCCGGCTCTTGTCGATGTGGATTATTGAGGTACAGCGCAATGGTGTCAAGGGCCTGACTGATCGCGTGCTGGCCCTCCTTGGTTTCCTTGACCGCCGAGATAATGCACGGGCATGACCGCGCAATCTTGTTCATGATGACGATGCCGAGGAGATAGTCAAGCGAGGATAACTCCGGATCGGCAATCAGATGCAGGGCCCGCAGGAAGCGCGGGCTGAGCGCCTCCACCAGTCGTGCCTCACCCTCTTTTCCCCTGTCGCCATAGATTTGCAAAAGAGCGGCAAGGCTCAACTTGGAGTCGTCGCATATAGCGGGGAAGTTCAGCATCTGATAATCCTGCGTCAACTTGGCTGCCTCGTCGGTCGGCAGCGTAACCTCCTGCAGCAGTCTGTACCGCAGATGAAAGGCCGCCAGACCAGTAGGGCCAATCAGCGCGCAATCGCGTGTGCGACGGAGGCGTCTTTTCCAGTCGTCAAGCACGAATTCCCACCAGTTGCGGCAAGTCGAACCTAGGCAGAATATCGAGTCTGGTGGCATGACATCGATGATAAGCGCAAGAAGCTCGGGGGGCAGGTCGTGAATTCCAGCGCTCATGATGGCTGCTGTGTCCTTTCTAGAGCTTCTTGGATTATATTAGGCTGGTATGTTGGTGGCGTAGTATTGGGAAACCTACCGGCAGCTTTTTCTCTTTTTTTTTCCGTTCTCAGTTGTGCTGTGAGTGAAGATGATTTGGGAAGGGATAACTTTTCCAGACAGGTCCATTTCATATGATGCGACATGATCACCTGACACGGCTGGATTTGTATCAAGTACTGCAGAGTTCATTTTTTATTTCAGTAACAGACAAAGATGGAGAGGGGCTACAGAGGTCAGCGATGCGCCTGTGATTCTCTCTGATACGCTCCTGCCCTGGGCCGCCAGCAAAGAGTGTCGCACATTAGCTTGTGTTTTCAATTTTCATGTTGTATTTCTTTGACGCCCATTGTGGTCTCTTTCTTTCTCCGTGTCGGTATTCTGTCCTAGGAGAGCCCCAGCTTAGCCTTGTGGCAAGTTACGCAAAGGAACACAGGATCCCTCCGGCGGCAGAAACAATGGAAAATCATGCCTGACTAGGCATCATTCTTTGGGTATTGCAGTCCTCTCACCGTGACACAGACTTCTTGGCACAGTCTTGGGTCTGTAGCCTAGGCATGGTCACAAAAATAGCATGCGGCCCATGTTCAGTGCTTGCAGCTCCCGAATGCCCATGTCCATGCCGCCCGTCCCAACAATATAATAGCAGTCTCGCCAGGGACATGGTGCTAGTCAACCCAAAGAGCAGAGATTCGCCCATGGAGAAATCGTCGGCATGTACGGACAGCATTCCCTGCATGGCCATGTTGTTCAGAAACAAGCTACCTCGTGCCTGTGGCTCTTGTTGAACCTCAGGCTCAACTTGAAGTGCCACTCCCTGCCTACACCCTGGTGACGCCCCCTAATGGCATGCGCAATTAGCCGCCTAGTCACCTCGGACATTTCATTTTCCGACGCTATGAGCCCCTTTCCATGTTGGCCCTACCTAGGCGATTGCGTTATGCTCTTCGGCTGCACGAAGCTCGAGGACCGGACATGGCAACAGCTGTGCCCATGCAGCGGACAAAATGCGGCGTCCGACCTAGACGGCTGTGATTTCAGGCTCAGTCATAATATTCTTCCTAATAGACGGATTAGTAGCCTAGAATTTCACACTTATAATACTAATGAACTTCTCTTACATTATCAACAACGCCGAGAAGCCGTATTACTAGGGACCTAGCTCACCTAGGAGGCAGATGACACAGCCCCGCTAGAGGAGGAGGAGGGCTTCTCGGCCAGGGCGGGGATCGCGGTAGAGGAGGCGGGGGCGGCTGGGCCGGCTGGGCCGGGGGCGACGGGGAAGAGGATGGGCAGTCGGAGCTCATACCAGAGCCAGGCGCTTATTCGCGCCACCATCACCCCCGCGACAACAGTGATCAGCCCGGTCAACCCGCTCCACAGCATCTCAGGTTGGGGGCACTCCGTAGCTGCCGGGCACTGGCAGACCACTGTCGGCACAGGGGCGGCGGCGCCCATGCTGGTAACAGCGACGGTGGTGGTGGCGGCGGCGGCGGCGGCGGCGGTGACGGTGGTGGGAGGGGGGAAAATGAACTCGAGGGAAGCGATGAAGAGGACGATGGAGACAAGGAAGCCGAGGTAGGTGGCGACGTAGCTGGCGAAGAAGGTGACGACGCCGACCATCTAAGAAGCTCGTAAGCTTGTCGTCAAGACCATACGAGAACCCGACTTACGGTGTGGCTATAGTGGTGGTGATGGTGAAGCTCTGTTCATTGCTGTGTCAAACAGGATGACAGGTTGTGGACCTTCAAGGGTGCGCGGCCGAAGCCTTTATAGTAGTATTTTAAATCAATTCATATTTATATTATTAAAAACTCAGTAGTAAAACGCACTAAAAATACTTTATTATAATTATCAATAGTTCCTTTAGATATATAATGTTCATCTAGTCCTCTAATTTGGATACAACTCTAACAAAGTTCGATTCTAGGGTAGTAAAGTTTTCTCCTGTATAAGCCCCACTTACGGAAAACAACACTCGGTTAGGTCGACTATGTGGGGCTCCGCCAGCTTATCTCTATCCTCAGAAGCTGATAAGAAAACCAGCACTAAAATTTGGAGTCGCCTCTGGCCTCGAGTAATTCTTTGCACGGCACAACCACATCTACTTACAACCACCATGTCGAAGCGTGCAGCGGAAGTCGGGCACGACGGAGCCCCTCTCAAGGGTGGCGACCGTCCCGAGAAGATGGACATTGACGACAAGGAAATGGGCGACTTCGAGGATGAGTTTGAAGACGAATTTGAGAGCGAAGACGAGATCATCGAGGCCGGCGTCGACGGCCGCCCCGACGCCGAACGCGAAGCTGACGAGGGTACGATCACGCCCCGGCGCTCGCCCCTTATATCCCGCCGTGAAATCCTGCTAATCTCCCCGCCCCCTCCTCCCCCGCAGCCGCCGCCGCCGCCATGGAAGTCGACCAGGGCACCTTCATCGTCGGCCGCCACAAGCTGGAGCCCGGCCAGGTGCTGACGCCGGACCCGACCACGTACGAGATGCTGCACAACCTGACGACGCCGTGGCCCTGCCTGTCGTTTGACATTGTGCCGGACGCGCTCGGCGACAACCGCAAGGCGTACCCGGCCACCATGTACGCCGTCACCGGCACGCAGGCCGACTACAAGAAGGCGCACGACAACCAGCTCCTGGTCATCAAGTTCTCCGGGCTGTCGCGCATGAACAAGGACCCCGGCGCCGAGTCCGACTCGGACCACGACGACGACGACGACGAGGACGCCGACCCGATCCTCGAGTCCAAGAGCATCCCCCTCTCCTCCACCACCAACCGCATCCGCACCCACCAGGTGCCGCCGCCCTCCGACGCCGCCACCCGCCCGCCCACCACCCTGACCGCCACCATGACCGAGTCCACCGAGGTGCTCATCCACGACGTCACGCCGCACCTCGCCTCCTTCGACCACCCCGGCGCCGTCGTCACGCCCGCGCAGAACCAGCCCGCCTTCACCATCCGCGCCCACCGCGCCGAGGGCTACGCGCTCGACTGGTCGCCGCACCACCCGCGCGGCCGCCTCCTCACCGGCGACAACGACGGCCTCATCTACCAGACCACCCGCACCGACAGCGGCGGCTGGGCCACCGACGCCCGCCCGTTCGCCGGCCACGCCGCCAGCGTCGAGGACATCCAGTGGTCGCCGTCCGAGGCGTCCGTCTTCGCGTCCGCCTCGGCCGACGGCACCGTCCGCGTCTGGGACGTGCGGTCCCGCACGCGCACCCCCGCGCTCACCGTCCACGTGTCCGACCACGACGTCAACGTCCTCTCGTGGTCGCGGCAGACGTCGCACCTGCTCAGCACCGGCGCCGACGACGGCGTCTGGGCCGTCTGGGACCTGCGCCAGTGGAAGACCACCAGCACGTCCGCCGCCTCCGTCGTCCGCCCCCAGCCCGTCGCCAGCTTCGACTTCCACAAGGAGCAGGTCACCAGCGTCGAGTGGCACCCGACCGACGACTCCATCATGGCCGTCGCCGCCGCCGACAACACCGTCACCCTCTGGGACCTCGCCGTCGAGCTCGACGACGAGGAGAGCAAGGACACCGCCGGCGTCCACGACGTGCCCCCCCAGCTGCTCTTCGTCCACTACCTCAAGGGCGTCAAGGAACTGCACTGGCACCCGCAGATCCCCGGCAGCCTCGTCGCCACCGGCGAGGAGTTTTCCATCTTTCGCACCATTAGCGTTTAAGGGATTCTCTAGAAAAAGATTGTACGGGCGTTTTCTGAATAAAAAAAAAGGGAATAAAACAGATGAATAATGATGATGATTTTTTTTTTAAAAAAAAAGAAAAAAGTGTCTGTTTTTATAGACCTGGGTAAAGCGCAACATCCCGGCAAGAGTATAAAAAAAGACCAATAGTACCTGTTTCTATATACCTAGGTGAAGCGCAACATCCCGGCAAGAGTATAAAAAAAGACCAATAGTACCTGTTTCTATATACCTAGGTGAAGCGCAATATTCCGGCAAGAGTATAAAAAAAGAAAAATAGTACCTGTTTCTATATACCTGGGTGAAGCGCAATCATGTCGGCAAGACTATATAATAAAAACCCTATCACAACTAAACGCCTCTAATACGCTTCCAAGCCGGGGGGGGGGGGGGGGGGGGGGGGGGGGGGGGGGGGGGGGGGGGGGGGGGGGGGGGGGGGGGGGGGGGGGGGGGGGGGGGGGGGGGGGGGGGGGGGGGGGGGGGGGGGTGGGGGGGGGGGGGGGGGGGGG
>JANZYN010000077.1:0-37244 GCA_025583755.1 Cordyceps tenuipes | reverse complement strand
CAAAAAAAAAAAACCCACTTATTACGTTTCAACCCCCCCCCCCCCCCCCCCCCCCCCCGGCCCTCTTTCCATGTGACCATGCTTCATGTAGCCGATGAATTCACAAAAAAAAAAAAAAAAAAGAAGAAGTCGTGCTCGCTACCAAACGCCGATGCGTAGAGTTGAAACGTCAAAATGCCAATCGTAAAAAACTTTGCAAGAATGCCGCCAGTCCAGGTAATTCCACGGCAGGCAGGCCGTCTACAAGAAGATGCCCACCCACTCCGTCTTGTTCGCCACCTTGGATCCGCACCCTTCGACGGCGCAGCGCAGCTCGGTGGCTGGGACGTGCCGCGAACGTTTGCCCGACGCATCGCGAAAGGCCACGCCGTCGTGCGCCGTCGCCTTGGTCGGGCGCCGATTCTCAAAGCAGTCCGAGCAGTATACCTAGGCAGAAAAGAGTGAGCAAACATGTAGCTGGAGGCGGACAGCGACCATGATAGGACGGGGAGCTACTTACATGCCCACAAGTCTTGACGGCCCAAAAGTGGTGATCGCCGGCAGCGCGCTTGCGCTTCTTGGCACCCGTCGCCGTCTGCACCACGCCATCGGCCGGGTCGTAGGCGAGCTCCTCGTCGCACGACGGGCAGACGAAGACGTGGCCATCGGCAGCAGCGGCGCCGGGGGACCGGTTCCCGCCGTCGTCGGCAGCGGCTACGGTCTCACGTGTAAAGCCCGGCTTCGCGGGCGGCAAGGACTGTTTCGTGCGGGGTGGGTTGGGCTGCTGCGGAGGCCCCCACGCAAACCCATTTGCCGTGAAGTTTGACGCTGAGGCTCCATTGAGCATGTCTGAGGAGAAGATGTCGGCAAAGGTGCGGCCAAAGCCCCTAGCAAATGTGGCGGCGATACTGTAGCTGAATGTGCGCTGCCGGTTCATGAGCTCTATGTTGATGAGGCGGTCGTTGTTGTTGTTGTTGTTGCCGGTCGGGCCGGCCGAGCCATCAGGGGCGAAGATGATGGGAGGCTGCTGGTTCCGATGACTGCGGCGTGGCGGCTCGTTGGTGCTGGTGCTGTTGTTACCGTTGGTTGTGCTGTTGTTGGTGTTGGTGTTGTCGTCATCGCCGGTCAGATCGATGAAGCTGGGCTCGGAGGCGAGGATAATGCTCTCGCTGCGGGACAGTCGCGGCGGTGTAAGGCGCTGAGAGTTTGTGCGGCGAGGATGGCGATGCAGACGGATGGGCGGTAATCGTACGGGATACGTGGGTGGCTGGCTCGTAGCAGAATTGTTACTCGTTTGCGGTCGGCGCACCTGGGCCGGCGAGTCTGGTTCCTCTGTCAGGTCGATGACTGCGTCTTCCTGCCGTGACACCTGAGGCGGGGGAGGCGGGTAAGGCTCGGGGTGCCGCCGCGCGGTACTCGTGGCAGCAGTCGTGGTCGGGGGCCGGGCGGGCTGTGGAAGGGCGAGGGGAATCGGTGCGTGGATTGCGGCGGTGCTGGCAGGCGAGGGTATCCGGGGGCGTGTAGAGACAAACTCGACAAGGTCGTCGTCGTCGTCGTCGCTGAGCGGCACGAACAAGCTGGGTTCTGCGTGAGCCATGGTTCCGTGCACCAAGGCCACGAGGTCGTCGTCGTCGCGGGTGCAGGGTCTTCGTCGGCGTCGGCGGATGGGTGGCCTGGAGGTGGCCGGGGACGGTGCGTGATGCGTGCCAAAGAGCGGGCGTGGATGGTCCAAGGCGTGAGGGAAGTGGTGGAAGTCGAGGAAGTCGGGGAAGACGGAGTGCAGGGCGAAGCCTCCGAAAGGCATCGGTTGCGGGCTGATGGTGCGGTTGTCAAATCTGCGAGGGCGTGGCCGTTTTGAAATGCTATCGAGGCAGCAACAAGGCGGTGCGTTGACTGTTGTTCGTGGTTTGCGTGGCGTGGCGTGTTGACGGGCCAGGCCGCGGACCACCAAGCATGAGGAGGGCGGCTTGGGAGGCTGGTGGGGGGCGAGGCTGGGATAGGTAGATGAGATGGACGGTTCTTTCAGGAGCAAAGTGTCGGTATAAAGAAGCGAAGAGTTGGCGAAAGGGCTGTCTTTGGTGCGTTGGTGAGGGAGGAAGAAGCGGAAGAATGGTTTGGTTTTGGTGATATCGCGAGGCGGGCAGGCAGTGGGGGCGAATGAGATTGTGGGTACCCAAGTACCTGGAGTCTGGGCCGGCCTGTACCTGGGAACTTGGTGAGTTGGCTAGCAGTTGGCAGGTACCCATCCATCTATTGTCTCATGCATCACGGTTGGTGTTGGCGCTACCTACTACCTACTTAAGGTACTAACTAACCCAGTATATTCCGAGCAGGGCAGGCAGCAACCAGGGCTTGTGCATGTCACACTCTGCTCTGCAATTCCGAACCAAGTGTATAAATCAGACGACTATTGTATCATCCGGCTCGTTATTTCCGAGCAACTAAATAAATCGTATAACCGCCCGTCTGCAATCCCATCATCCCCCCGAACCAACCCACGCAGCCACCCATATTCCACCAAGACCTCCTCTAGATGGGGCCAGCACCAGCCCAGCTCAGTCAGTTACACGTCGCACGACAAGGGCCTGAATCATCCTCCTCGTCTCTTCTCCCTCGTATCAGCCCGGTTTCGCTCATCTGCCCTGTCAACAAGGTACGCGCGTAATAATAAACAGCCCCAATATCCAGTACTTCACTTCCGTACGTAGCACTCGCTCCCTCTGACTTGCCGCTTTTGGGCTAGAAACCAATAACATGTCATCTGTCTGTCTGTCTGTTGGCCGCATCTCATGCACACAAAGCATCTCAAACCCCCCTCACCTCCTCGCCTATGCCTTGACGCCCACCACACTAACAACGCCTTCGCCGTTGACGGCCACCAGCGTCTTGCCCGACTCGCCCCATCGCACAGCAACCGCGCCCGTGCCGTTCCGGAACGGCTCTGCCCACTTCTTGCTGCCCTTGGCGTACTGCTGGATCGTCAGCCCCGAGGGTCCGGCCGTCGCCAGGTACTGCCCGGTGTAGTCCCAAGCCAGCGATTGCACCGCGCCCGTCTCGAGAACCTTGGCCGTCGCCGCGTCGCCCTCCTTGCGAAGATCAAACACCGTGACCGAATTCTGGCCCTTGGCGGTGGCTGCCAGCCAGAAGCCATTTTCGGAGAATGTGAGGGCCTGGATTGGCGCACCCAGCTTGAACACGGCTGCCTGCTCCAGCGTCTTGGACATGTATAATCTCACGTCGCCAGTGACGGTGCCCGCCGCCACAAGGTGGCCATCAGGGTGGAAAGCCACAGCTGTGAGCGCTACGACATCATGTTAGTGTACTTTCTTTCTTTTTTTCTTCTTTTTTTTTTTTTTTTGAGGGCCAATATGGGGATGGGCAGATGTAGCTTACAGGCATCAACAAAGGTTCGGCTCACACGCTTTAGGCTGGCTAAATCGTATAGAACGAGGCTCTTATCAGCGCCGACAGAGGCGATGATATCCCCGCTAGGATGAACACTCAGTCCAGTCGTTGGGCCTGAATGCTCCGAAGCAGCGGCGACCTGGCTGCCGCCCTCAAAGACCTTGACGCCGCCGTTGCCGGTGCCAAAGATCAACTTGGAGCCGGTCCATAGCGTGCTGGTCGCAGGTTCGCCCACGGCAATCTCACGCTCCAGGGAGTCTGCCGCAACAGCATAGATGGCCGCCTTGCCCTCCAGGCCCGCAACAGCGGCATAGGCGCCCTCGGTATCCAGGCAGGTCGTCTGCGCAACCGGCAGCGCGTTCGTGGCTGTGATCTCGAAAGCGGCAACTTCGCCGGGGGTGACCCAGCCCTCGGGCACAGGACGCTTCTTGCGGCCCTTGGAAAGTCTAGCGCGACTGTTAGCTTTACGCGGATCCGACCAGGCCTGCTGCTGTCCGACTTACTCTTGGTGGACTTGGTCTACTCGAGCCGCCAGTGCCTCTGGTAGACCTTCGGTATCAACCGCCATCTCGTCGGCGGCCGAGCTGGCGCCACCACCAGAGACGGTGATCCTGCTCAGGGCATGCCTCGCCTCGTCCCGTTCCTTGGTCAGCCGGGCAATGACGCGGACGGCGGCATCGTGCTGGTACAGAGCGGTGGCCAGCTCCTCTCTCGTGCGAGCAAGCTGCTCACGCAGATTATATGTTTCCAACGCAAGACTGTCCCACTCGTTTTGAAAGGTGGCGAGTAGCGCGGGTATCGAGGTGAGCGTAGGCGGGCGTGGACGCGCGATGCGGGAGGAGTTGATGGGCAACAGGTCGTCGGCTGTGAGAGCGTCGCCGGTGCTAGGCTCGGTGGCGTGCTCGTTGATGTATTGCTCGATAAGGCGCTTCTCGTAGACGATGCCTGCGCCAAGGTTAGCAAATAACATGGGCGTGGCCAAGGGCAGTCGGGTTGCATGCGACGGACCTGACTTCTTGGACGCGACGGGCTCTTGAGGAGCTTCTCCGGAGACTGTGGAATGGGTTAGCGAGCGAGTCGGACATGGGTTTTGCTGCAAAGGCCGCACTCACTTCCGCAGAGCATTGCGACGGATAGCGAAGGCTTGGGCGGCCTTCAATGGTGATGGGTAAACAAAGGGCGATTAATGCTGGGCCAAAGTTGGATGTCGCGAGCTTCAATTGTCCCAGTGAGATTTTCTGCCTAGAGCTCGTCCTGGCCAACCAGAGCGCAGTGTTTCCTCGATATTTGTGGGTACCAGACACCGCGTTGCCGAGTCAAGAGACGATGGTTTGAAGGGAAATTCAGTACCGTGGCATTTGGATACTGGAATATGTCGGACTGGATTCTAATAAATCACTGGCTGGCTTAGTGTTGTAGCCGCGTCAACTCGGATGCGATGAATTACAAACTGGCTGCTTCGCTCGAGCACGCTGGGTGGCTGCCATCGTTGAGTCTTCATCTTGGCGACTTGCTACGAAGAGCACTTTTAACCCGTAAATAAATTTCATCTTTCCTCTCTGTCATACAACGCTAAAGTTATTAGTGCTCTAGGCTTTTCCGCCCTTTCCTTTTTCACGGCGAGATGCCGAATCCGTACCAACAGCCCCGGCCGGACCCCACCATCGGAGACCGCCGACAAAACCACGGAGCCACCCTGTAGCTCGTCGACTTACTCTTGACGACATCACCGCCGCAGCAGACATTCTCCCTTGACCAAGAGAAAAACGCCCAAGATGGACTCACCCGCTTTACCAAACCTCCACGATCTGAAAATCCTTCCCGACAGTCGCAAGTCGGCGGCATTGGATCTCTTGTTCGAGCCCAGCCCTGAAATCCACACCCGCTTACTCCCTGTCGCCTCATCCCGCCAGTACTCCTCCTACGACGAGTTTATCGACACCTGTCGCGCATCCCTGTCCTCCATGGCCGCCAATTTCACACCAGACAGCCCCAATCACCATTTGCTCGCAATCCTGGGCTCCCACCCGCGCCTCGGCGCCAAGACGGTCGAGTCGGCCCAGTCAGCCGCAGAGCAGGCTAAACTTGTCGGCGGCGGCGGCGACAGCGAGGCCTTGGCCAGACTCAACCGCGAATATGAGCACAAGTTCCCCGGCCTGCGCTACGTCGTCTTTGTCAACGGCCGCGGGAGGCCGGAAATCATGGCCGACATGAGGGCGCGCATAGACAGGGGCGATTTCGACAAGGAGGTGGACGCAGCACTCCATGTACAGGCCCCCCCCCCCCCCCTTCCTCCTCCCTACCAACAGCATCAAACCTGGCATCGAGAGCTAACGCTGAATGAAACAAGGCAATGTGTGACATTGCGAAAGATAGAGCCTCGAAGCTTCCTGTGCAAGCAGCTGGCCAGCGGGACGGATAAGTCTGCGTCGGGAGGATTGTGTCCAACTACGTTGTACGCGCGCCTGCTCGGGTATATATAGCAGGTATAAATTATACGGAAATTCGGCCCATTGTCCCCGTCTCTTTCCCGTTTTCGCCGTGTGTAGCAAGATGAATCATTTGGCCGTCTTCTCCACCCACCCCGAGACAGAAATTCGCCGAATAAAAAAAACAGCGTCACATACTTCTCAAATCCCCCATTTGTTTAATCTATTTACTCGCATCTCTTTGCCGAGTGGCAGGCCAATTTTTACGAGGCATTTTGTAACATCTGACGCTGCTCATCTGGCCAAAAGGAGGCAGCGCGCTCTGTGGCCGAAAAGCTCGCTTTCGCTGACCACGAGAGTTTTACCTTTGCCTCTGTCTAGTAGCATCCCTGAGCAAAGGCGAAAGGAACCCGGCCAATTCCAAGGGACTACTGGGGAAGAAGGAAGGACAAGGTTCAAATTCACTAGGAAATGTCCTCACCTGCACCGGCAGGCGCGGCGACTCGACAGTATCGATGCCAGAAGCGCCAGAAGCCGTGTGACCACTGCCGCGAGCGCAAGCTCAAGTGCCAGACTGACAACACCACCGCCAACAATGCCGGCGACGGCAACGACCGGCCGCCGTGCCAGCGTTGTGCTCGGACCGGCATTCCCTGTACCTACGTTGGCCGGCCGCGCCGAAGGACATCAGCCATGCCGGCCACCTCTACTGCTCTCGACCACAACGACACAGCCATCTCGGTCGCCGACGCGGACGCTTCCGAGATCGACACCTCCGCCCTCTCCAGCTCAACAGCCCACCAAGAAGCAACGGCCGTCTCCGAGCCGCTGGACTACCACGACGTGGCCGTGCCGCGGCCGCCGACCTGCGACGCCGAGGCCCGGAGCAGCAGCAGCACCGCGGCCCTCCACCACAACACGCCGTCCTCATCCTCGTCGTCCTTCCGCGGCGCGCCGACGACGCAACTGAGCCAGACCATGGATGGCATCGAGGGCCGCAGCATCGCGCTGCTCGGCGCCTCGTCCGAGTCGGACCCGTGGCTGCTGCGGCACTGTCGTTTCGACCGACTCGGGCTGCGCCCCGTCCGCGACACGATGCACGTCCGTAACGCCGGCGGCGTGCCGACCGCCGACAAGATCCCCGTCCACTTTATCGTCAGTGATGATAAGTGCCTGGAGCACCCGCTGCTGCCGTCGCCGCTGACCTACACCGCCATGGCCGCGGGGGACGGTGCTGTACGGCTGCAGCTAAGCCAGCTGGTGCCTCCTACGTATGGTGCCCGGCTTATCAGACTGCAAGTTGAACCGCTCCCGTCTCTCTCGACCAAAGTCAGTAGGTGCTAACCAGTATGAGCAGGTTTCGAAAGTACGTGTACCCGATCCTACCCGTCATTCCCAACACCTACTTGGACGCCGCGCAAACCGCCATCACCGCCGCCGCCGATACTGCGCCTTCTCCCGTCGCCATGGCCGCGCTGGACGCCATCCCGACAGCCGTGCTCGCCGCCATGTATGGCCTTGCCCTGCCGTTCGCCCTCAACGACGAGCTTCTCGCCGTCGTCAGCGCCTTCGAGCGGCCTGCGTCGCTCGCGCAGCAGCTGTGGACGCTGGTGCACGCGCTCATTCAAGCGGCCGTCCACCGGCCCTCGCTGTCTACCGTGCAGGCCGCCCTGCTCTTCCTACACGGCTCGTCTGGCGGCGGCAGTGGCGGAGATGACCCGTCTGGCTCGGCATTCCTATGGTCCTTTGTCGGGAGCACCGTCGGCATGGCGCACGGCCTCGGGCTGCAGTTCGAGTGCCGCATGTTCGGCATCCCGCACGCGGACAAGCGGCTGCGCCGGCGGCTGTGGTGGGCACTGTACATCGAAGACAAGTGGCAGAGTCTGCTGATGGGCCGCCCGCCGTACATCCGCGCCGACGAGTGGGACGTGGGCGAGCCGTGCGACGCCGACTTTGAGGTCTCGCCACCGGCGGCGGCGGCGGCGTCCTCCTCATACTTTGAAGACGAGGCCACGACGACGGCGATGGGACGAACGTTTGGCGCGTTTCGCGACATGGCGCGCCTGGCCGTCATTGTCGCCGACGTGCAAGAGAAGCTCTAGTAAGCGATGCGTGGCTCGGAGCTTTCTGTTTGTAAAAACGGCTGACGGTGAAGACAGTTCGCTTCGGGCTTGCCAGAAGCTCGCCGAGGACCTCGCCCTGAGCATTTCCACGGCAAAGCCCATCTTCGACCGGCTCAACGAGTGGCGGTCCTCGGTCAGCGCCGCGACGGCCGCCGCGCCGGAGCCCTTCTACGACAACCTCGGGGGCGGCGGTGGCAGCGGCGCCTACCCGACGACGGCGTACTTTGCGTACCTCACCGTGGTCACGTACGTGTGGCGGGCGCTGCTGCGGCCGACGGTGCGGTCGTCGCCGCCGCCGCGCATCATCGACGTCGAGGAGCCGCCGCCGCCGCCGCCGCCGGACGTCGGCGGCTTCTTCTTCGAGGAGCTCAGCTGGGACCTGTCCGACCTGCCGGAGATGGAGCTGCACCTGGAGGAGGACCAGGAGGCGGCGCACGGGCACGGAGACGCGAGCGGAGGCAGCAGCAGCGCGACCATCAAGGAGCTGCACCAGGCGGCGCAGGCGTACGGCGGGACGGTGGCGGCGTTTACGGCGAGGTTGACGTCGCGTCACTTTGACGAGTTTTGGTACTCGTGTGAGTACAACTCTTGATCTTTTCTTTTGTCAAGTTGGACAAGATACTGATTCTGCCTCGAACTAGGGTCGCGGATAGGGTTCGCCGTAGTGTCCAACTTTCTCACCGTGCTGCTGGTGCAGGCACCGACGGCGGAAAACACACCGCGAGCGAAATGGATGCTGGAGAGCTGGCGGCAGACGCTTCGCCACCAAAGCAGGGCCTTTCCAATGCTGCGACTGGCGATGGCTCGGTTGAATGCCTTTTACTGGGGTGGCTTGGCCGAGACGTTTTGCCTTCCGCCGCATGTGCAAGCAATAGTGGCGTAGAGCTCGCTGCTCGTTAGTCGCAGACGCAAAATGTAGATTCGAAAGCCAAGATGAGGTTGAATAAGTATCGAGGCCGATAACGGTTGGGCTTATTATTAGCATCATCACAAGTCTTGCTGGACAGGCCGCCTTGGTGAATGGTGAGCTGAGCTGAATGAATGGAAGCCACAGATGACAGATTGGTCCTAACGTATTCGTTAGTTTTAACAAGTCAGACGCCAGGCGAGTCAGGCCACGCAAAGCCCGGGCGCACGCCTCTTTACTGCTCACTTTTCTTTTACCGCAGAGAAAGTTGGAAGGGGATAAAAAAACACATAGAATCGACGAAGCGTGACAGCTTTATCGGCCAGTTCGGCACCCCCACGACCGCGTTGTCGCAGGCGCAAAGTCTTGAGATGAGCACTGCGGTCAACCAGCAGCTGCAGCTCGGCAACGCGCACACCGCCGCCTGGAGCGAAGGCGAGCACGAGCAGGAGGAACCACCGCCGTACGAGAAGAAGGAGAGTCTGCCGCCGTCGTATCACGACATCAAGCACGCCGACCGGCACGCGGCGACGGGTTGGAAGGGAGCGCTGCGTCGCATGTTTCCCCTTGAGCGACGCTTTGAGACCGTTACGCTAGGGCGTCACACTCCCAGTACAGGTATGTTTGTGAGGGGAAGAAAGTCGTAGTTGTGTGCGGCGGCTGATGATGCTTTCCCAGCGGACACTGGCACGGTGATTGTGTGTTTCGGATCTTGTTGTCGATGACGAGCAAGGCATGCGTTCTGTGACGATGAGAAGAGACGATTCAATTTTATACGCTGGATGTTGAAGGCGATTCTTTATGGCGTGCTTTGTTTTTCCAGCGACGATTCTGCTGAGCCAGTAACTAGGGTTCGGTCTCCTCGCCAATCATTGACGGGGAGGCTGGCCTACAATAGGTAGTTTGCAACTCGCATCTGTCCCCTGCGAGGTATATTCCCCATCGACAATGGCTTTGATGTTACGAGACCGCTGCGAAAACCGTGTGAATAGACGCAGACGTGCTAAGGAGAAGGCTGCAGATCCCGATATGTTAGACTCTAAAATGAGGTTCCGCTGGGCTAGGGCGATGGTAAAGCCTTGACTTGAGCTGTATGTGTATGATCCGTTGGGCAAGTTGACTCGAAGCTATTCTGGAGGACGACTCTGATTGATGCCTCGTTGCCGAGGAGTTCTGCCACGGTAGACCGCCTCCGTTCGTCGTTGGTTGATTCCTTGTCCTCCACATTCTCGACAATAGTTTGAGGCGCATTACTCAACTTCTAAAACCTCAATACATTTGTCAATGCCATCTCGGTCGCTGAATCCTACTTCCATCCTCACTGCATTTCCACTAGCAGTTACAGCGCCGGTTACAACACCTCCTAGCTGGATGGGCCCATAATCTCCTCTATCCCGGATAAACTCGTCCAAGACTTCCGCAATCATTGTTTAACGAATGCGACTTCATCTCCAGCAGCGCCAAGGGATGGGTTTTCGAAGTCGCGCCCAGCGTCGCCCTGTAACACCTCTGCACAGGTCGTGACTGTGAGTTCCGCCGCAAGACCGAGACCTGCGTTTCGCACTGACGAAAGATTGAGTCGCAGGCTCCGGGACTGTTCAGCGCGCTCGCCTGTCTAGAGGTCCTCCGACTAGGGTCCTCGAGTTGGTTTCTGATTGTGTCCGCCAAGCCTCCTCGCTGGCGAGCATCGCCTGAAGCCGGTCGATTTTGACAGCCGCGACGAGATTGTCGACCTGCATCATTCCAGCCTTCCGCGCCTGTGATCCTCCCCGAATCTTCAAGTTTACGGGCTGAAGCACTGAGTACTTTGCCTTTGGCCCAATCCTCTGCAACATGAAGCCCAGCCTCGGGTCATAAGAGGACACGGCCCCCGATCATGTAGCTCATCCGTATTCGGCTGTTTCCAGCTGCTGTGCCACCTTCGCTTGGATAATAAGTTGATGCTTCGCTGTTGGGGAGGCGATTTGGCGAGCTTGGCCGATCTCGTTGAGGACCCCAGACTGTCAGCATCGTTGGCAACCTCGCAGCAGCATGATATGTCAAAACGACATACAACTTATCATTACCCCTCTTCATAAGATTGCCTAACATTGCTCGATTTCATTGGCATGCTGTCTGTGGAACTT
The DNA here is from genome assembly GCA_025583755.1 of Cordyceps tenuipes. Classification (NCBI taxonomy): domain Eukaryota; kingdom Fungi; phylum Ascomycota; class Sordariomycetes; order Hypocreales; family Cordycipitaceae; genus Cordyceps; species Cordyceps tenuipes. The sequence goes on along the minus strand of JANZYN010000077.1, from coordinate 26,275 downwards.
GTGTGAACCTGGTATATTTCTTATTACCACTAAAAAGTATATCCCCTCCAACCAACAGGATACCGCGAAACTGATCGCTGGCATCGCTACTAGGTTAGCTGCTGGCATCACCACTAAACAAAATCATTGCTAGTAACCTCATCGCTAAAACCCTCACTGCCAGTAACCTGCTGGCTGGCAGGGGGGAGGGGAGAGCCATTGTTCTCATCGCGGTTGGTATTGCCAGCAAACGCCTCGCTATCAGGTGCGATAAAGGCGGCGTCAGAGTCCTCACCGCTAAGAACCTCATTGCTAGCATCCTGCTGGCTGGCAAGGGGGCCAAAAGAGCCACGGTTCTCAGCAACCGGATCGCTAAAACCCCCATTGCTAGGAGGCTGCTGGGGGGGGAGAGAGGAGGAGCCAACTTCCTTAAACTGCTGGCTAGTAGGGGTGGTGGTAGTGTCAGTAACCACCTCGCTATCAAGTGCGGTAATGGCGGTTTCAGAGCCCTCGTTATTGCTCTGATCACCATTGTCGCTCCTGTTCTCTTCAGCCTGCACCTCTGGCTCTGGCTTCTTCTCCTCAAACTTGGCATCCCGCGTCGTACGGTCCGTGTTTTCGTCACCCCTAATAAGCTCCGGATCATCAATCGGATTAAGACCGTTACCAAGAACACGCGGATCTCGCAAAGAGCCGGGCCGCCCCGGCACCGTTAGCGGCAGCGGTGGGACTGTCGTCGTGACCTCATTCTCCTCCTCCTCCTTCTCATCGTTCTCATCGTTCTCATCGTTCTCATCCTGGTTGGCCTGGTTGTTCTGGTTGTTCGAGTCGACCTGCAGGGCAAGCGGGTCGACCTGGTTGGCCGTCTGCTGCGGCTTTAGCACCGGCTTCTTGTCCGCCTCTGTGTTTTCGTCATCCTTAACCTCCTTCGTCTCCTCCTTCTCCTCCTCGTTGACCTGGTTGGGCTGCTCGTCCTGGTCGTCCTGGTTGTCCGAGTCGACCTGGTTGTCCGAGTCGACCGACAGGGCAAGCGGGTCGACCTGGTTGGCCGTCTGCTGCGGCTTTAGCACCGGCTTCTTGTCCTCCTCCGTGTTTTCGTCATCCCTAACCTCCTTCTTCTCCTCCTTCTCATCCTCGTTGGTCTGGTTGGGCGTGGTCGGGCTATTCCCCTGCACCTTTGGTCCTGGCACTAGATTGTTATTCTCGTTATCCTCCTCCTCCCCCTCCTCAATCGTGGTCTCCCGCGTCTTACGGCCCCTTTTTCCATTATCACCAGACCCACCAAAGATATCATCAGGATCGTGGTCAAGAAGAGCCTGACTTTGCAAAGGGTCGGCATTGTCTTTCAGGGTGTTTTCAAGCTTCTGACCCTCCTGTATCGTCACCTCGTCACGCTGATCCTCGTTAGACTTCTCATCAGAATTCTGCGCGTTAGAATTCTGCCCAGGCGGTCGATTGACAGTATCAGTCTTCTCGTTGTCACTCTGTTGAATGACTGTTCCACTAGGTTGACTGGGCGTCTCCTCCTTTTTCTTCTCATCGTCCGTGTCGGCCCCGCTCCTGTCGGCCACGGCCTGTTGCTCGGCCTGGCTGGACGTGGTCTCATTGTCAGTCGTGGTCTGGCCATTATCCTGCGCCTTTGGCTTTGGCACTGGATTGTTTTTCTCGTTCTTATCATCCTTCTGCGTCTCAGTTGACTGCAGCGGCTGAGGTAAGGGCTCTGACGATAACGGCACTGGCTGGGTCTGTGACTTTGGGCCCTTCTCCTCCTTAAACTCGGCATCCCGCGGCGGACGGCCCGTTCCGCCACCCCCAAGCTCCGGATCATCAATCGGATCAATACCCTTACTAAGAACACCCTGTTGGTTGGTCTCCTGCCGGCCCGGTGAAGGCAGCAGCGGCACAATCAGGGACTCTGACGATGACTGCACTGGCTGGGTCGGTAACTCTGGCTTCTTCTCCTTCTTCTTCTTCTCCTGCTCGGCGGCCTGGTTGGACGTAATCTGGCTATCCTCCTCCGTTGGCGGTAGCACTGGAGTATTGTTCTGCGGTGGCTTCTTGAACGCAGTCTGATCCTGCTGCTCGGTCTGGCTGGACGTGGCCCCATTGTTAGACGTGGCCTGGCTGGACGTGGTGTTCTTTAACAGGTCGTCCTGCTCACGCGTGGCGTTCTTGGCCGCCGTTTCGGCCGTGTTGGACGCCTTTATGGCCTTCTTAGCCGCCTCTTCGGCGAGCTTAGCATCCCGCTCGGCCTGCTTAGCCAGGTCACTTAAACGTGAGTCGGTCGGGTTAGCCGCCGCGGCCTTAGTAGCGCGCTCTCTAGCCTCCTTAGTCTCCTGAACTTTCTTCTCCGCCAGTTTAGCACTCTGGGCCGCCTGCGTGGCGGTCTCAGCCGCTGCCTGCGCACGCTCCTTAGCCTTCTTAATAGCCGTGGCCTGGTTGGATATTGTCTCGCCATCCTGCTTGGATGTTGTCTCGCCATCCTGCTTGGATATTGTCTTGCCATCCTGCTTGCCTCGGCTAAGCTGGTCGACCTGTGTGGTTGAGCTGGTCTGGTTGGGCGTGGTGTTCTTTAATAGGTCGGCCTGCCCACGCGTGGCGTTCTCGGCTGCTGTTTGGGCCGTTGTGGCCGCCTTGTCGGCCCTCCTAGCCGCCTCTTCGGCTAGCTGAGCATCCTTCTTAGCCTTCTCGGCCACGGCCCTTAAAGCCGGATCAGTCGGGTTAGCCGCCACGGCCTTATCAGCGCGCTCTCTAGCCTCCGTAGCTTCCTTAACTTTCTTAGCCGCCTCTTCAGCCCTCGTGGCCGACTTCTCAGCGTTCTTAGCCGCTGCTTGCGCACGCTCCTTATCCTTCTCAATAGCCGTAGCCTGGTTAGATATAGTCTCGCCATCCGGCTTGCCTAGGCTGAGCTGGTCGACCTGTGTGGTCGAGTCGCCCCGGCTGAGTGTAGTGTTGCTGTCAGACGTGACCTGGCTGGGTGTGGTGTTCTTTAATAGGTCGGCCTGCTGACGCGTGGCGTTATTGGCCGCCTCTTCGGCCCTCTTAGCGGCCGCTTGAGCCTTCTTAGCCGCCTCTTCGGCTAGCTGAGCATCCTTCTCGGCCTTCTCGGCCACGGCCTTTAAAGCCGGGTCGGTCGGGTTGGCCGCCACGGCCTGATTAGCGACCCTTTTAGCCTCCTTAGCTTCCTCAACTTTCTTAGCCGCCTGTTCGGCCCTCTCGGCCGACTGCTTGGCGTTCGTAGCCGCCTTTTCGGCCCTATCCGCCGCCCGTTCGGCCCTCTCAGCCGCTGTCTGCTCACGCTCCTGATCCTTGTTAATATCAGGCTTTTTGTTAGGCGCCTCTAGGTTTGGATTTCGCGGTGGCTGCGTAGGAGGCGCCACAGTAACATTCTCTAGCTTTTTAGGCTTCCTAGAAGGCTTCTTTAGAGTCGACGAACCCTTCTTAGAAGTCGACGAACCCTTCTTAGGAGCCGACGGCTGCGGCTGCGGCGGCGGAGACGGCTCCCTAGAAGCCGGCGGCTGCTGCCTCTTGCATCCGCTAGCGACGTCCAGCATCAACAATGCAAAGTTGGCCGCATGCTTCAAAGCGAGATCTGCTTGGACCAAGGTGGGCTGCCCGTTGAAGCTCTGTAATACCGGCGCCTGCGCCCCGGCGAGCATCTGATCCACGAGCAAGTCGGCCACGTTGGTCTGTTTCTGCGCGTAGCTGGTCGCGATGATGTTTAAGGAATTCACCACCATGGTGCGCGTTTTGTCGTCGTTGTTGCCAAAGTACTTCGCCAGCAGCGGCGACCCGGCCTGGATGACCGCCGCGGCGGCCTTGGCTCGCTCCGCGGCCTCGCCGAGGGACGGGTCGACTTTCGGCAACGAGAGCTTGGGATCGGTGAAGGCGATGCTTTCGGCACGGACCCGAACGCCCTCCGGCCGTCCTAGCTCTGGGAGGCTGCGCCGAGAGCCACCGCCGATGACGGCGGCCATGACCGCCGCCGGCAAGGCAATGATGCCAATGAGTTTCATGTTCAGACTTGTAGGTCTTTGCTCATCTGTGTCGTGATGTTATTATTCAAGTAAAAGAAAGTAGGTAAGTCGTAATTGCTGCAAACCGGTGCAGACATGGAATCGCCGTAGCATAACGAGGACTGGGGGCTGCAAGTAGGCAGCCATCGAGAGGACTTTATACGGCGCTGACTCACGGGACCGCTCGCATTCTCGGCTGCTTCTGTATAAACGCGTCAGAAACCTTGTGCTTTAGAAAGAAAAAGTTTATTGCAGAGTGTACTCGTAAGTACTTGACATGGAGATGTTACGCCATGATGTTTGACGCTTGTCATGCGAGCCAGGGGCCGCGCCGGTTTAAACGAATTGATTGGCCAAAACGTCGTCTAATCAGCATACTTCTGTTTGGATTATCGGGGTCCATTCCGAGACCATTGTGGTGCAAGCAGCCACAATTGTCGAGTTTCTTGTTGACTTACACCGAGTTGTTGGTTGGCCCCCTGCAAAGCGGAACTGCCTGTTGGTGGAGTTTCCGATGGTCCACGCAGGAATCAAAGGCCGCGACTGCATCAATGCATATAGTTGCAGAGCATTTACAGGGAGGGTCTTGCGTCTTTATGGATAGAGAACACGGTCATGGTGCTGCCGGCGACACACACGGTGCTTGGTCGGGCTGACTGCAGGCTGGCGCAACTGGCGTGGCTGAAGGCGCCGCCAGCGATGCAAGGCCCGGGACAAGATTTGTAGTAAAGAAGGGTCGGTGGTATTCGATATTGTGGTAAGCCTGGAATCGAAGTTGACAAGTAGCGTGTGTCTTTTCTGTTTCTTTTTCTTTTTCCTTTTAATCCCGTGATACTGCTGGAGGTAAGAAGCAGGTGGGGTACTATCGTGGTGGTTAGTAGGGTCACGATGCGATCTACTTATGACAATCATACTAATACTGATAGAAATTAATGAGGGCGAGGTTAGCCGGTTACCCGTCGCTTGCACTGCTAGCACCTAGTGGCTAACGCGCATTTGCCAGGCAGTCTCTTGATGGGCGCTATCCAGATTGACCAAATTGATGGTAACCCCATACAGTGCTTTCAGGTACACGGACAAGGGATGGAATGCAAGATCTTATCCGTTCGATACTGAGAGCGACCTGATAATCGCCCACTTTGGTATCGGAGAAAGTGCAAAACTTGGATCGAGGCGATAGTACGCCTTCTGCAGTCCAAAGATCGATAACATGCTACGGGCCTCACATCGTCAGCCCCGACCATGCATTCCCAGAGCAGTCGCGGTGCGGAGAAGATAGTAACAGCAGCTGTTTAGGTGCTTCTCGAGACGCAGGTGATAAAAGGGGGCGGTAAAGTGGTTCTAGTAAATATGCGGGTAGATTCGAAACATTTCGTGGAACATGGGGCGGCGTGTAGCAGAAAATTCCTTCGGAATCCGCTTCTTTCACCTATCCATGCAACGTTGTGCCGTGCCTGCCGAAAGGCTGGCACGGATTGAAGACGAGACGCCCGTCGGGTCAATAGGAAACGATGGACTCGTGTTCTAGAAGGCGGAGATATCAACAGGGTTCTCCTGGTTATCAAACCAGGTATATGAGCAGTCCCTATGGCTTGTTTGTGATTGTCCGTGACGGATAGAGTAGCAAGGGCTTGTCACCATGACATACTTTCCGGCTGACATTCTTGGACAGGTTTCGGGGTTGCCCAAGCTTGGTCCATCCGGGTTGGATTACGAGGATGGAAAGGAAGCTCCACAAGATGCGACCTTGATTAGATGTTATGGTCGGACGAGTTGCGGGTTCAGACATGCATGCATGCCTTGGTGTGCAATCCATTCGGCGGCGTCTATAGTTTCCGGGTCAAGGCTGACGTTCATCAGGTCGCCCTTGGCAATGTGCTGCGCAGTCGGCTCGAGCGGCCAGGGCTTCGGATAGTCAATCTTTGGCGCGAGGCTCAGTGCCGGGCTGAGCGAGGGTGAAACAGAAAGCATAATACATTATTCTCATCCATACTAGGCTCGGTCGTTGCGTAACGGGCTGCCGGGTTGGGGGCCGGTGCCTGGTGGCGGGGTGGATGCTTGTAGGCGGGCTGCGTTTGGCGGCGACGATGACGGCGACTTGATTAGGAGAGAGCACGGTCAGGAAAGGAAAGTGCACAATGTGTCGTTGTAGGACCGACTGTCGGAGGCCTGCATTTTGCATGATGGATTTTCTCAATCCGAGGTCAAGCCTGAATAGCCGCTCGTTACATAATCCCCCTACCGCCCTACTGGGTATAGCGCCACCTGGCGAGACAGCTCAATATATGCGCTTGACGTTTCTTTTCCTTGCATGCGTGCTTTCCCCGGTATCCCTAAAGTATAAAATGCCTCGTCTTCCTATCAAGTCGAACATGGGGGAAGTGGATGGAGCCCAAGCTTTCTACTCGCAAGGCAGCGAGTTTCAAAACCCGTCATGCAAAAAGCCGGCCTCAATTCGCTGTGGGCCCAGCTCCTGCACCCCGTGTTTAACAGTGTGTCTGGAGAATGATGAAATAAAACCGATTTATTAATAGCACAACAGAATGATGCTACCCGTACTTCAAAGGAATGCCGGAACTTGGCCATTATGACGAAAATTATGTACCTTTTCTCCTCTAGCCCTGGCCCTGTCCATGCCGCCTGGAGCTGGCTCAAGCGACGAATTATTCAGCCTCACTATTCACTATTCGCCATGCGCTGAGAATTGATCCAGCCACCGCTCTTCCCGCAACGCATCAACTCAACACACACACATTCGAATTGACCCCGAATAACTTCATTACTCATGCCTTGATCTTGTCATTCGCAGCTTCTCCAACATTGCACGTTGCAAGCTGCGCATGGTCAAGCAGCCGTCCTCATCATGGAGTCTCTCCACCGATGACTGAGTCACGCCGATCCAGCCTCGATCCAGCCAACCAACTTCCCATCGTAATCCTGCACAATGCACCTTCATTCTCCCCTCTGTCTCCCACCAGCTACCCATGTCTGAGATATTGTGCCAACACTATTCAATCGCAATTTGAGATGGACCCCTCCTACAATGTCCTCGTCACCGGCTCGGCCGGCCATCTCGGCACCGCCCTCATGCTTGCCCTGCCCGGCCTCGGCTTTACGCCCTACGGCGTCGACATTCTCCCCTCGCCCACCACCACCGCCGTCGGCAGCATCGCCGACCGCGCCTTCATCCACCGTCTGCTGCACGGCAGCCGCATCCGCCACGTCATCCATGCCGCCACGCTGCACAAGCCGCACGTCGGCACCCACACCAAGGCCCAGTTTGTCGAGACCAACATCACCGGCACCGTCGTGCTCCTGGAAGAAGCCGCCGCCTTGCCGAATCGCCAGATTGAGAGCTTCTTGTTTCTCAGCACCACGAGCACGTTTGGCACCGCGCTCAGCCCCAGCCCGGGCAATCCTGCCGCCTGGATTGACGAGACTGTCGTGCCCCAACCTAAGAATGTTTATGGCGTGACAAAGACGGCCGCCGAAGACATGTGTCTGCTCGTGCAGCGACAGACGGGCTTGCCTGTCCTTGTGCTGCGTACCAGTCGCTTCTTCCCAGAAGAGGATGATGACGATGACCGGCGTAACGAGCTGGACGATGCGAATCTCAAGGTACTAGAGCTGGCATATCGTCGCGTGGACCTCGAGGACATCGTCGACGCGTGCGTATGCGGCATGGCCAAGGCTCGCGCTATTGGCTGGGGACGGTATATCATCAGCGCGCCGCCGCCGTTCAAGCCTTGTGATGGAGAGACGCTCAAGGCGTTGGATAGCGATCCGGGGACCGTGCTGCGGAGCTTGGTGCCTGGTGTGGAAGTGTTTGAGAATAAAGGATGGGGGTTTCTAAAGAGGATTGATCGTGTATACGATTCGTCCAAGGCTGTGAGAGAGCTAGGCTGGAGACCCAAGTATACGTTTGAGGAGGTGGTCAAGAGGCTGGCTGAGGGCAAGGATTGGAGGAGCGAGCTTACGATCAAGGTTGGCAGGAAGGGATACCATGCTGTAAGCACGAGCGTGTATACGAAAAGGTGAAGCAGACAAGAATAAAATTAAAGTAGAAATTATAAATAAGAAATAAGAAAAACAAGAAAGACAAGAAATACAGGAAAAACAGGAAAGACAGGAAAGACAGGAAAAACAGGAAAGACAGGAAAGACAGGAAAAACAGGAAAAACAGGAAAAACAGGAAAGACAGGAAAAACAAGAAAAACAAAGGAAATAACAGTATTCTTTCTATAGGGACTATTAGCCTATAATTTCACACTTATACTAAAGAACTTATCTTACATTAACATTAACGCGCCGCATCTGGCTCACATAGGAGCCGGAAGACGGGGCCCGGCTACTGCAGCCGGAGGCGGGGGCTGGGGCGCCGAAGCCGGAGGCGGAGGCAGCGGCGGAGGAGGAGGAGGAGGAGAAGGTAGGCTTCTCCACCAACACAGGGATGGCAGCAGCAGCATCAGTAGGGGCCGGAGCGGCTGCAGGGGCGGCGATGGACAGTGAAAGCGCCCTCAAAAGGTAGGCGCTTACCACTGCCACCACCACCCCCTCAAAAATGGTGACCGGGAAGGTCACCACTTTGGTGAGCAGCCCGCTCCAGTACCCCTCGGATTGGGGGCACCCCGTCGACGCCGCATGTCGGCGTAGGGCCGACCACGCCCACGGTGGTGGTGACGGTGGCGGTGGTGGACAGTCGAAACACGTGCAAAGGGTTTTTTTTTTTTAGCGACTGCCACCATCACCTCCTCGAAAATCGTGACCCCCATGGCCGCCACTTTTGTGAAGATGCCGCTCCACACGCCCTCGGATTGAGGACTGAGGGCACGCCGGGACCACAAGCGTGGTGGTAGTAGTGGCGGTGGTGACGGCGGTGGTGGTGCTGGTGCTGGTGCACCAAAGGAGCGGCGCGGTGGCGGCCACGGTGGTGGTGGTCGTTATTGTGGTGGTGGTGGTGGTGGCGCACCACGGGACAGGAGCCACGGCGGCGGCGGCAAGGATTGCGGCGACGGCGGAAAAGAGAAAGGTGGTTCTCATCTGAGAAGTTTGTAAGCCTATCATCAAGACTGTATCAAACCCGGACTTACTGTGTGGTGGTGGCGGTCACAGTGGCGGCGGCGGCGAAGACAGCAAGGTGGACCATCTAGGAAGCTTGTAAGCTTAGCATCAAGACTGTGTCAGAACCTGACTTGCTGTGTGGTTATGGTTGTGGTTGTGGTGATGGTGATGGTGAAAGAAGAGAAAGGGAGAAGGACGGTCTAGGAGCGAGAGGAAAATCCAACACGGTCTTGTGTTTATAGGAGGAGGGAGCAGGACTTGGCATCTGTTATCTGCCAGCTGCTGCCAGCTGCTCGATACGTGCCAGTTGCCAATTGCCAGCTGCTGCCAGCTGCTGCCAGCTGCTGCCAGCTGCCGCCAGCTGCCGGATACCAGCTGCCAGCTGCCAGCGTGTTGTGTTGAGAAGGTTTGGGATGGGAAACCTCCGTTTGTCGTGGTATTGGAAATCAAGAAGGAGAGAGAGCCCAGCACCATGGGCATCATCCCATGATTGCTTTGATATCGTGTCATGGTTTGAGAAATGGTAGGTATTGCTACGAAAGCCTTTTCTACCGTTACATAGCGGGAAGGTTGCTATTGTGAGAGTGCTGATTAGGTTGTTTTAGCCCTCTGTCGGGCCTAAATACAAATGAGCATCCTTATTGTATATGGCAAGCTTCCATAATCCGCAGTGACTATGGTTGCAAGTCACTAGACCCTTCAAGTAGCTATCCTTCGCTGGCCGATAGGCGAGCCGTGTCACCAGGTTGCCCCAGCCTGTCCCAATGGCCGACCTGGTATCAGCAACACAGTCGACCGTTTGCTTGACTATAGCCAGATCATCGCGGCCTTTGCAGCGTAAGATATCAACATTGACCTCTACACCGTTGTATGTGACCGTGAAGCCATGTCGTGCAAATGCGCAGCGACCGGTAGAGCTGATGTACGGATGTCCGTTGATGGGAGGAGGTTCTCGGAAACTTGTGCCAGCATCGGGACGGACCGGAAAACGTATCTGTGAGCCGTAGGGAGGGTGTACATATTCAGCACAGTCGCATATGTTAGGATCGAAGCATCTGTTCGGGTCGGCCGCGGCAAAGTAGCAAAAGTCCTTCCAGTGTGCTACCCCTGGGATCTGTAGTACTTTTTTAACAATCTCCTCTCGCAGAGACTGTGGGCAAAGTTTCCCAGAAGGAAGTCTTTTAAAATAAATGTGCACGGCAAACTCCAATTGCAGCCGTGTCCTTCCTGAATCATCATTATAGCAACGATAGACTGGTCGGCCGTCGTAAGCGCATGAGGCTAATCCACAGCAGCATGGATTGTCGCTAGGTTCACCGCAGGTTGGCCTTCCCTCACAGGATATTGTCTCGTTAGGTCTGTGCTTGGCTAGCATTTTAACTTGATGCAGCGTTATAAATCTGTGGCGGCATATAGGGAGCGGATATTCATGGGCTAAGCAAAGGCGTTCAGTGTCGTCGGGCTCTGCACGCATAATTGCCGAGAAGTGCATCGTCTTCTGCGGGCGTTTGCATGCGAAACAATAAATAGATGGCATTTCTTTGAAAAGTCTCTTTCCGAATAAATCACCGTCGCGGTGTCGGAAACAAGAAGAGCACAACGGCCCTACATAGAGTGCTGTTTGGCCTAGAAAAAATGCAGTAGGCGGCGTCCAGATGCGAGCCGTGTAGTTGAACCTCTTAAAGGCGTGTTCTGGAGAGAGGTGATATTTCTGGAACACGGCTTCAGTACTGAATAGTCGCATAATGTCTCTGGAAAGGTGTCGAAGTCTTAAGAGGGAGTCAAGATCTAGGGCTGCCATGATGCGGACGAGGAGGCTGTCAGGAAGGCGCAAGAGTGGGCTCCTCAAATGATTTCGACGAGTCTTTCTGACCAGGATATCCAATAGCTTTTTATCTTCGCGTCTGCACTAAGAAACGTGTTAGGTTGAGATTTCCAGTGCCCTGAGAATTGAGATATTCACCATCTTGTAGGAGGGTGGCTCGATTGTGTGGCCAGACATGTTGGCGTAGTAGGTTAGGTGGTCTCGTCAGGGACATAGTGACCGCGCCGGTTAAATGTGAAGGTCGATGGATTTATGGTGAGACGTATTGTTGAATCAGTAGAAATATCAGTAGAAATATCACCAGAAATTTTGAATCTGGCAATGTTAGTAGAAGCGAGGGAGGGAAGTGTGATTGTAGGATTAATGGTTGGTACCTTTCGGCAGCTGGGCACCTGGCACCTGGCACCTGGCACCTGCCTTCTGGCTTCTGGCTTCTGGCTTCTGGCTTCTGGCTTCTGGCTTCTGGCTTCTGGCTTCTGGCTTCACGCTGCCTATCGTAGTCGGTTTGGGTGTGTTTAGCGATTTACTAAAGGTATTTCATTGCGACCTGGGACTCCAGGCGTCGTTGACGAATAAAATACACGTGAAGAAAGCAATTTCTTTGTAAAGAAACTGTCCCGTAAGCAGCCTAATGATTATAGAAAGAGTGTTGATTAGAGAGAAAACTGCTGTGCTATGGCTGGCCCTCCTAGATACTCCCTTATAGGGTGCCGCCTATAAAAGACAGAAAAACACGTATAAAAATGACCCTTTTATAGGGCCTATCCCCTTCCCTAGTAACCTTCCGTTACCCTACTTAACACACCCCTTATAGCTGTTGTATTAGAAAAAAACTATAGAAAAGGTAGGAATTAAACCTATAGCCTCTTATATATCTCTATAATAAAAAAAAACTAACTTATACTATAAGTTATCTAACTAATATAAAAAGCTTATATCCCTAAAAGGATAGAGAAAAATAAGTATAATCTAATTAAGTAGGCCTACTAAGTACTAACTATCTTTTTAGTTTTTCTTATTAGTTTAGTATCCCTTTAATAAGGTACTTAAGCTATAAAGAGTAGACTTAACTATATAACCTAGTAAGAGGCTATATAGTACGCTTTTATAGTACTAATTAAGGCAACTAGTACTAGTTATTAGGCTTAATATAATAGTAAGGAATTTAGCTATATATAGCCTTATTATATAGTGCCTTAGGGGTAGTAATAAAGGCGCCGCCTTATAATAAGGGTAATGCCTATAGTAGGCCTAGAATTATTACTAGAGGTATTAGAGGAGGTATTAAGTGCCTAATCGGCTTATCTACTATAGTGGTTATTAGTTGTATTAGTAGAGTTATCTCTTATAATTCTTCTACTAGCTCTTTATTATTATTAAACTAATTATTAAACCGTAAAAGACCTTTAGGCTTTTAAGTAGAATTAAAGGATTTAGGTAGGTTCTTAAGACTTAATATCTTTATAAACGCCTTAAATTTCTAGTATAAAAGAGCTTTTATAAGGCTATCTACTACTATCTTATTAATCGGCTTCTATTAAAGGTTAAAGCTCTTAGCTCTAGCTTCTTAGTAAATCTAATAGTTATAAATATTTATATATTAAAGCTTTATAGTTAATTTAATAAGGTCTTCTATAATAAGATAGATTATCTACTAATTATTATAGAAGAGATTAATTATACCTTTAAAGGTAAATTCTATATCTTAAGTAAGCCGTTTAAACACTATTACCTCTTTTACTACCTAAAAGAGAGCTAGTAATTTAGCTTTAGTTAATAAAGTAGTTATAGTATCTTATTTTCCTAATTAATAGAAAATTAGTCCTTTAAATAGCTTTATTATATAACCTTATAAGCTTTTCTTATTAAAGGCGTTATTAGTAAAGCTAGTATTATTAAATATCTTAATAACCTTATATCTACTATTAAAGGTAAGTGTGACAAACGGGCAGGGAGGCCTATATAGGCGGCCCGTTGCACACGAAGGAAGCTAGACACAGGAGGGGCAGGAAGCCACTGTATGGCTAATACGAAGATAAGACCAAGGGTCACGTGACTAGATTAGGAGGGATCGGACTAATCTAAGAGGACTCGTCGGACGGACTTAATCTAATCTAGGCTAATAGGTTAGGAGGGATTAGTATAATCTAGGAATATAGTAGAGGATAGGATAGGTATATAGGGAAGGGGATTTCTAGTAGATAGCTAGACTAGATCTCTACTAATCAATCTAAGCAACATTCTAAGCATTAGTTTATTAGGAGTAATCTCCTAACGTGACTTATACGCTACAATACTACTTACTAGCACTCTTATGCATTTCGACCTAACTCTCTACCTAAGAAATAGACCTACTATAGATTAGGAATAAGCCACTATTACATTTTGATTAGTCCTATTTAGTAAGTTACCTTAAAACCGTAAGTAGCTAACCTTTATAATATCTACTACTATATAACAGTGGCTTATTCCTAATCCACAGTAGGTCTGTTTCTTAGGTAGAGAGTCAGGTCGAAATACATAAGAGTGCTAGTGAGCAGTATCGTAGCGTAAGTCACGTTAGGAGATTACTCCTAACAGTCTAAGTATAGCTTAGATTGTTGCTTAGATTAATTAGTAGAGATCTAGTCTAGCTATCTGCTAGAAATCCCCTTCCCTATATACCCATCCTATCCTCTACTGTATTCCTAGATCATACCGATCCCTCCTAACCCATCAGCCTAGATTAGATTAAGTCCGTCCGACGAGTCCTCCTAGATTAGTCCGATCCCTCCTAATCTAGTCACGTGACCCTCGGTCTTATCTTCGCATCAGCCACACAGTGGCTTCCTGCCCCTCCTGTGTCTAGCTTCCTTCGTGTGCAACGGCCGCCCATACAGGCCTCCCTACCCGTTTGTCACATTATTCCCCTCCTCCTTAAGTCTTGTCCTTAAGGCTTTCCGTAATCTGTTTTTCGTAGGTCCCCCTTCTCTCCTCTACATCCTTTTTCCCCTAAGATGCCTTCTAACCGTATCTTTAAACAGCGGTCCTGTTTAAACTAAAAGGCTAATCGCGAACGTCTTACCGATTTTATTTCCGCTTTTAGCTTCGTTATGCTATCCTGTAATTCTTATCGCTAAAACAACCGCGAGTGCATTGTCGCTAAAGGGAAAGACCGTTGCAGTGAATGCACACTACGAGGTTATTCTAATTACAACCTAGGTAGTACATCTTTAGACGCCTATACGCGAGTTCTTCGTGAGAAGGACCGTCTCGATAAGGAGCGCGCGTCTACTAAGGAGGATTTAGAGCGCGCGATGGCTCGTCTCTAGAGAATTCGTCGTTAGGAAAAGTTTCTTCGTTAAAAGGCTACGGAGATAGTGGCTCGTAGGGTAGAGAGTCTCGACGAGTTAGAAGCGTAGGAGCGTTCTGAACTCGAAGCTTGTATAGCCGACTAATCCCTAGAGTTTCTTATGAACTTAGGTCTTCTGGTTCCGCCTAAGTGTTTATTTGCTTTTAATGGAACTATTACAATAGGTCCTAGTAGTTCCTAAGGTTCTTAGCTAGTTCCTATGTGTTCTTAGAGTTTAGGTATCCTTTCCACTTAATGAGATAATAACGATTCTTTTAGGTTCCTTGTGTTTTAAGTATTTTCTTAACCTCGTACTCGTTCGTGTCTTTAAGGGTGACGTCTATAGCGAGTGTCGCGTCACTTAGTGCTTTCTCTAGTAATGACATATAAAACACAGGATATATCCTTATCCCTTCTAGTAATAATAGTTCGTAGTTGACTTCTAATAGTTTCCGTTTAATAAGGAATAGTCTGATTTTCTTCTAGTCGAGTTTATCGCTAGGTCGTTTCGTCTTAATGTTTTTACGGATAAGGTAAACTTTATCTCCCCTCTCTAGGATTAGCGCTAGTAATCTCTTTTTGTCCGTATAGTGCTTTATCCGATTCTATAAAAATATCCATTCTGCTTGTAGATGCTTTTATATTTCCGTAATAGTTACTGTGTGTACTGTAGCTACTAGCGCGTTCACATTTTATGCCGTATGTGTTTCGATCGTAGGGTCGAATCCGTAGTTCGCCCTAAAGGGTGACATTTTCGTATTTTCGTTTTCTAAGCTATTCGTAGCCTATTGTGCGAGTGGTAACCACTCTACCTAATCGTTCTATCGGTAGTTCATATAGCTTCGTAGATACTGTTCGAGTATCTAGTTCTAGATCTCTGTTTGTCTATCTGTCTACGGATAGAATGCCGTTAAAAGGTTCTATTTAACCTTTATAATTTCTATAAGGCATTTCTAGAAGTTTAATGTAAAGAGTTTGTCTCGATCCGTTATTAACTTAGTAGGTAACCCGTGTTGTGCAACAATTGTCTTAAAGAAGACATACGCTAAATCTCTCGTGTTGCTCGATTCCATATAAGGAATGTAGTAGGCGTACTTCGTAAGTTTATCGACTATAACTAGTATACTGTCGTAGTATGCTTCGGTTATAGGTTCCTTTGACTTTAGTAGTTTAACAATAAAGTCCATCGTGATTATTTACCACGCTCGTTTAGGTAGTGGTATCGGTTATAGTTCTCCGTAAGGCGCGTGCCGTGCCGCCTTGGCTTTATTGTAGATGTCGTAGTTTTCGATAACTTCCTACACGATCTTTCTGCTTCTAGGGAAGTCGTACGATCTTCTTAATCTGTTAATCGTTTTCCCTACACCCTAATGTCTATATAATAGGTGCTCGTGTATTTCCTTAACAAGCTGCTTCTAAAGTGTACTAGGAATATACTAACGTTTATTGAATAAGTAGTTATTCCCACTCTTAGTCATATATGGTTTTGTTTCCTAATTGTCTAGGTAGCTATTATTCTTTGCGTGTAATGTAATGCGTCGTATCCACGTCTCATCTAGCTTAGCTTGCCATGTTATACTGATTTCTCTAGTGCCTAACATAAGGTTCCTATCCTTAGTGGCTCGTAATAAGGGTGCGTTGTCCATTTATTCTTCTGACTTTAGATCTTCTCTACGGCTAAGCGCGTCTACTCGCCCATTTTCTAATCCTTTTCGATATATAATCTCGAAGTCGTAGTCCGTAAGGGTCTTATACTATCTAATCTGCCGTTTGTTTAGATCTTTTATGGTTAAGAACGATATGAGATTCTTATAGTTAGTGTACACTTTAACTTAATGCTTTACTCTAACGAGATAGTGTCTCTATTCTTTAAAACACTAAATGATCGCTATAAGCTCCTTATTATAGATCCTATAGTTCAGCTTAGGTCCGTAGAGTTTCTACGAGAAGAATGCAACTAGGTGCAACCTTCCTTCGTTGTCTCGCTGTCTAAGCTGCCCGCCTAGGCCGTAGTCTAAGGCGTTAGTCTTAAGCTCGTAAGGCTTATCCTAATTAGGTGCTTTTAACATAGGTTCTTTCGTAACCGAGTCTTTAATGTCTTAGAATGCCTTAGCTTTACGTTCTCCCTACTTAAAGCTAATTTCTTTCTTCGTTAGATCGGTAAGAGGTCGTGCTATATCACTGTATCCCCTAAGGAACTTACGATAGAAGTTCATAAAGGCAGTGAACGCTCTTACATCTTTTAGTATTGTTAGTGTTAGCCATTCCTTAATAGTTTTAATCTTATCGTCGCTTATTCGTACTTCTCTGTACGTAAGTACATATCCTAGGAAGTGTATAGTCTTCTAGTGGAACTGGCATTTCTTTACTTCCACTAGGAGGTTGTTGTCTTATAGCGTCTATAGTACCTCGTGGACATATTGCTTGTGTTCCTCTAGCGTGTTCGAATAGATGAGGATATCGTCGAGGTAGACAACCATAAAGATTCCTAGCCATTTTCGTAGGATATTGTCGATCATTGTTTAAAACGTTACTAGTGCGTTAGTCAGCCTAAAAGGCATCACTAGGTACTTATAGTGTCCTCTAGTGGTTCTAAATACTATTATCCACTCTTAGCCCTCCTTTATCCGTATAAGGTTATAGGCTCCTTTTAGGTCGAGTGTTGTGAACTATATGGCTTTATAGACCTTATCGCGTATTTTAGTGATAAGTGGTAACGGGTATCGGTTCTTAATTGTGATCTCGTTTAGTTGCTAATAGTCGATGCATGGTCGTAGTTTTCCGTTTTTCTTTAGTACCTATAGGATTAGGTATCCTACTAGGGACTCTAATAGTCGTATGTATCCCTTTTATAGCATCTCCTCTAGATACTCCTTAAGCGCTTAGTCCTGTATAGGGTTCTAGGGATATATCTTATGGAACCTTGGTTCTTTACCGGGCTGGAGTTTGATCTCGTAGTCCTAGCGTAAATGCTCTGGTAGTCCTGTTTCTAGCTCTCCACTAAACAGCTTACTGTACTTTAAGTATTCCTTAGGAATCTCTATTGTTTTAGCTTTTAGCTCTCTAGCGATCACATATAGTCCTAGAGGCCTATCGTGATTTAATAAAGGTGCCTTTCTTCGGCCGCTCTTCGTGTCGTAATTGCATCCTAGTGTATCCTACTAAAGTTAGCCTGTTCTCTAGTTGACTCTAGGATTACTCGCCCGTAACTAGGGTATCCCTAATATAACGTCATATTTTAAGATCTCTATGATATCTAAAGAGAGAGTGTGTTTCTAGCCTTGTATAGAGACAGGAAGTTGCACGGTTTCCTAATCCATAACTCCTTAGCCGTACTAAACTGCTTCTCCTTCCACGTTCGTGAGTCGGTAGGGCTCGTTCTTTCTTTTCTAGGGCAATCGTAATTTATTAACGAGATTCAGCGAGATGTAGTTTCCTTATGCTCTACTATCGATTATTGCCTGGGTTTTGTTTCTATTAATAAGGATATCAACTATAAGATGACTAGTACTACTAACGTCTATGGCATATAGAGACCGATTAGATCTCCGTCGAAGTATCGGTCTTAGTTACAACAACGGCTATCGTTTCCCGAACTTCCTTCCTCTTGCTTATTATATAGTCTGCTCATTAGACTTGTCTTAGAGCTATGGCGACGGTTGAGTTGTCTGCCTTCCGAGTTGATCAGATTTAGACTAAGTGAATCATTCTCCCTCACACAGTTTCTATTATGTTCCTATCGTGTAGGTCTAACGCAGATAGTATAGGTATTATCCTTAATTCGGGTTTCTTCGTTTCGTCGTAACACGATGTAGTCGTCCTCCCTTCTACACTCCGTCTAACCTTAGAGTTCCTTAGTATAGTAGGGTTTAATGTCGGGAGTAGGAAACTATCGGTACTTAATCTTGTCTGCGAGGTGATCCTTACAGTGATAGTGCGCACACGTGGTCCACGCAAGTCGGTGGTGTTATAGGTGTCGTATAATGTGTTTAGGGTGGTTTTCGTCTTTAGCTACCTCGTATTCCCCATCTTAGTCCTCTTAGATAGATATGGCTAGTATATCTAAGTCGGTGATTGCTTCGCCTTCGACTACAACAAACTCCGTGTCCTTAGACTTAAAGTTCGTAGGTCGTGCCTAGTTCTATAAGATATACTTCTTACTGCCGTGATCCTAAGGTGTCTTAAGGAAGACCTTCTTCTATTCAGTGTCCGTAGTGCTTAAAGCGATAAAGGCGTCTTTAAGCTTTAATTAGTTGATTCGGGTGGTCCTAGATTCGTAAGGATACTATCTAGATCCTTCTTTATCGGTTTTATAGATCAAGCATGCATCGTCGTAGTATACTGAGAAGTGTAGACAGTTGTGTGCATATGTCTCTTCTTCTTCGTTAGGTACTAGTTAGGTTCTGAAATCCTAGTCTTCGTCTAACAATACTTCGTCGTGATCTATAAATCGGTCGCCGTCTAAGACGTATTCCTCACTATTGACTATACTAATGTTACGAGTTGGTAGGTCTTCTCGGTTTACTGCGTTTAGCTTCTAGTGTTCTTATACGGGTTTCTAAGACTTCTTTAGAGCCTTGCACTTATTCGTAAAGTGTCCTAGCTTTCCGCAATTATAATAAGTCTTGCCCTTTTCCTTATAGGTGGCGTTGAGTTCCATTGGGCCTAAATAAGTTCCGTAGGCCGTAGACCCTTAGTATCGCCTACCGGTGTTCGGCTAATAGCGTGGTGGCGGGTTGTTTCGTTTTCTAGTACCCTGTCCTCTACGTTTAAGTCGCCTAGCATAGAGTCGGTTGTCGACCTTAATGATCTTGCTAGCGAATTCGTTAAAGGTGTCGGGTCGATCCTCCTTTACGATCTCATCCTTTACGTCCTCTCGTAGAGCGTCGTAGAGTAGCTCTATTATACTATTGTTGTCCTACGCGAGGTGGTTTGAGATGCGCTTAAATTCCCTTATAAGGTGCTAAACAGACCCGGTCTGCTTAAGGGCTTTAAGTTTATAAGTAGCGGTGCGAATTTCGTCCGGATCTCTAAAGGTAGTTTAGAGTAGTTCTTTAAAGCGTTTATACCGCTAAAAGATTCGCGCGGTTTCGTCCTTAGGTTCTTCGTTGTCGAGGTAGTCTCGAAGAGTTGGCTCCCACTACTCTATTACCTTACTAGTGAGAAGATTTCTAATGCAAAGTATCTTCGCGGTAGGATTAATAATGGTGGTGTTAACACGAAGATAGGCTTTAGCCTAAGTTAAGAAGTTTCGAACGTCTCCCTTAGTTCTATTAAACGAGTTAGGTTTAGGAAATTTTAGAAGCGTAAGGGTTCTAGTGTTAGCGTTCTATATAGTCTAGATTTAAGCAGTAAGGGCGTCGATCTACTGCCTTATCTACGCTATAGCTTAGCCTAGGTTGGTTGTTACGCCGCTAGTAGTGGACATCGTGAAGGTTAGCTGCTTATGGTTTCGAGGTAACTCACTAAACAGGACTAATTAAAATATAACAGTGGCTTATTCCTAATCCATAGTAGGTCTGTTTCTTAGGTAGAGAGTCAGGTCGAAATGCATAAGAGTGCTAGTGAGCAGTATCGTAGCGTAAGTCACGTTAGGAGATTACTCCTAATAGTCTAAGTATAGCTTAGATTGTTGCTTAGATTGATCAGTAGAGATCTAGTCTGGCTATCTACTAGAAATCCCCTTCCCTATATACCTATCCCATCCTCTACTGTATTCCTGGATCATACCGATCCCTCCTGACCCATCAGCCTAGATCAGATTAAGTCCGTCCGACGAGTCCTCCTAGATCAGTCCGATCCCTCCTAATCCAGTCATATGACCCTCGGTCTTATCTTCGCATTAGCCACACAGTGGCTTCCTGCCCCTCCTGTGTCTGGCTTCCTTCGTGTGCAACGGCCGCCCATGCAGGCCTCCCTGCCCGTTTGTTATATACTAGTAGTATAATAACCAACCTAGGCTAAGCTATAGCGTAGATAAGGTAGTAGATTAACGCCCTTACTGCTTAAATCTAGACTATATAGAATACTAACACTAGAACCCTTACGCTTCTAAAGTTTCCTAAACCTAACTTATTTAATAGAACTAAAAGAGACGTTTAAAACTTCTTAACTTAGGCTAAAGCCTATCTTTATATTAATACTACTATTATTAATCCTACTATAAAGATACTTTATATTAGGAATCTTCTTACTAGTAAGGCAATAGAGTAGTAGGAGCTAACTCTTTAAGACTACCTTAATAATAAAGAACCTAAGGATAAAACCGTACGAATCTTTTAGTAGTATAAACGCTTTAAAGAACTACTCTAAACTACCTTTAGAGATCTAGACGAAATTCGTACTACTACTTATAAACTTAAAGCCCTTAAGTAGACTAGATCTACTTAGCACCTTATAAGGGAATTTAAGCGCATCTTAAACTACCTTACGTAGGACGATAATAGTATAATAGAGCTACTCTATAACGCTCTATAAGAGGACGTAAAGGATAAGATCGTAAAAGAGGATCGACCTAACACCTTTAATAAATTCACTAGTAAGATTATTAAGGTCGATAATCGACTCTATACTAGACGACTTAAACGTAGAGGATAGGGTACTAGAAAACGAAACAACCCACTACTATGTTATTAGCTAAACACTAGTAGGCGATATAGAGGGTCTATAGCCTATAGAACTTATTTAGGCCTAATAGAACTTAACGCTACTTATAAGGAAAAGGGTAAGACTTATTATAATTATAGAAAGCTAGGATACTTTACGAATAAGTGTAAAGCTCTAAAGAAGTCTTAGAAACCCGTATAAGAATACTAGAAGCTAAATATAGTAAACCGAGAAGACCTACTAACTTATAACATTAGTATAGTTAATAGTAAGGAATACGTGTTAAACGGCGACTAATTTATAGATTATAATAAAGCTTTATTAAATAAAGACTAGGATTTTAGAACCTAACTAGTACCTAATAAAGAAGAAGAGGCATATACACATAACTACCTACACTTTTTAGTATATTATAATAATGTATACTTAATCTATAAAACCAATAAAGAAGAATCTAGATAGTATCCTTATAAATCTAGGACTACCTAAATTAACTAATTAAAGCTTAAAGACGTCTTTATCGCTTTAAGCACTATAGACACTAAATAGAAGAAGGTCTTCCTTAAGACACCTTAGGACTATAGCAGTAAGAAGTATATCTTATAGAACTAGGCACGACCTACGAACTTTAAGTCTAAGGATATAGAGTTTATTATAGTCGAAGGCGAAGTAATTACCGACTTAGATATACTAACTATATCTATCTAAGAGGACTAAGATAGGGAATATAAGGTAGCTAAAGACGAAAACTACCCTAAACACATTATACAATACCTATAATACTACCGACTTATATAGACTATATGTACGTACTATTACTATAAGGATCACCTTATAGACAAGATTAAGTACTAATAGTTTCCTACTCCTAATATTAAACCCTACTATACTAAGGAACTCTAAGGTTAGACGGAGTATAGAAGGGAGGACGACTATATCGTATTACAACAAAATAAAGAAACCTAAATTAAGGATAACACCTATACTATCTACGTTAGACCTACACGATAGGAATATAATAGAAACTATATAAGGGAGAATAATTTACTTAGTCTAAATCTAATTAACTTAGAAGGTAGATAACTTAACTATTACTATAGCTCTAAGATAAGTCTAATAAGCAGACTATATAATAACACATAAGAGGAAGGAAGTTTAGGAAATAATAGCCGTTATTATAACTAAGACTAATACTTTAATAGAGATCTAATTAGTCTCTATATACTATAGACGTTAGTAGTACTAGTTATCTTATAGTTAATATCCTTATTAATAGAAATAAAACCTAGGTAATAATCGATAGTAGAGTATAAGGAAACTATATCTCACTAAAACTCGTTAATAAGTTACGATTGCCCTAGAAAAGAAAGAACGAGCCCTACCGACTTATAAACGTAGAAGGAGAAGCTATTAAGTACGGCTATAGAGTAGTAGATTAAGAAACCGTATAACTTCTTATTTCTATCTAAGGTATAAAACACACTATCTCTTTAGATATTATAGAGATCTTAAAATATAACGTTATATTAGGGATACCCTAGTTATAGGCGAATAATCCTAGAGTCAACTAGAGAATAGGCTAACTTTAGTAGGATACACTAGGATATAATTACAATAAGAAGAGCGGCTAAAGAAAGGCACCTTTATCGAATTATAATAGGCCTCTAGGACTATATATAATCACTAGAGAGCTAAAAGCTAAGACAATAGAGATTCCTAAGGAATACTTAAAGTATAGTAAGCTGTTTAGTAGAGAGCTAGAAATAGGACTACTAGAGTATTCACGCTAGGACTATAAGATTAAACTCTAGCCTAGTAAAGAACTAAGGTTCTATAAAATATATCCCTAGAACCCTATATAGGACTAAGCGCTTAAAGAGTATCTAGAGGAAATATTATAAAAGGGATATATACGACTATTAGAGTCCCTAGTAGGATACCTAATCCTATAGGTACTAAAGAAAAACGGAAAACTACAACTATATATTAACTATTAGTAACTAAACGAGATTACAATTAAGAACTAATACCCGTTACTACTTATCACTAAAATACGCAATAAGGTCTATAAAGCTATATAGTTTATAACACTTAACCTAAAAGGAGCCTATAACCTTATACGGATAAAGGAGGGCTAAGAGTGGATAATAGTATTTAGAACCACTAGAGGACACTATAAGTATCTAGTAATACCTTTTAGGCTAACTAACGCATTAGTAACGTTTTAAACAATAATTAATAATGTCCTATAGAAATGGCTAGGAATCTTTATAGTTGTCTACCTTAACGATATTCTTATCTATTTAAACACGCTAGAGGAACATAAGCAATACGTCTATAAGGTACTATAAACGCTATAAGACAATAACCTCCTAGTAGAGGCAAAGAAATACTAGTTCTACTAGAAGACTATTCACTTCCTAGGATATATACTCACGTATAGGGAAGTACGAATAAACGACGATAAGATTAAAACTATTAAGGAATAGCTAATACTAATAATACTAAAAGATATAAGAGCGTTTACTACCTTTATAAACTTCTATTATAAGTTCCTTAGAGGATATAGCGATATAGTACGACCTCTTACTAATCTAATAAAGAAAGAAATTAGCTTTAAGTAAAGAGAATATAAAGCTAAGGCATTCTAAGACATTAAAAACTTAGTTATAAAAGAACCTATATTAAAAGCACCTAATTAGGATAAGCCTTATAAGCTTAAGACTAACGCCTTAGACTACGGCCTAGGCGGGTAGCTTAGACAGTAAGACAATAAAGGAAGGTTACACTTAGTTGTATTCTTCTCGTAGAAACTCTACGGACCTAAGCTAAACTATAGGATCTATAATAAAGAGCTTATAGCGATTATTTAGTGTTTTAAAGAATAGAGACACTATCTCGTTAGAGTAAAGTATTAAGTTAAAGTGTATACTAATTATAAGAATCTTATATCGTTCTTAACTATAAAAGATCTAAATAAACAGTAGATTAGATAGTATAAGACCCTTATAGACTATAACTTTAAGATTATATATCGAAAAGGATTAGAAAATAGGCGAGTAGACGCACTTAGCCGTAGAGAAGATCTAAAGTTAGAAGAATAAATAGATAATACACCCTTATTATAAGCCACTAAGGATAAGAACCTTATATTAGGCACTAGGGAAATTAGTATAATATAGTAAACTAAGCTAGATAAGATATAAATATAACGTATTACATTACACGTAAAGAATAATAGCTACCTAGACAATTAAGAAACGAAACCATATATGACTAAGAGTAGGAATAACTACTTGTTTAATAAACGTTAGTATATTCCTAGTACACTTTAGAAGTAGCTTATTAAGGAAATACATAAGCACCTATTATATAGACATTAAGGTATAGGGAAAACGATTAATAGATTAAAAAGATTATATAACTTCCCTAGAAGTAGAAAGATCGTATAGGAAGTTATTAAAAACTATAATATCTATAATAAAGCTAAGGTAGTATAGTACGCGCCTTATAGAGAACTATAATTAATACTACTACCTAAACGAGTATAGTAAATAATTATAATAGACTTTATTATTAAACTACTAAAGTTAAAGGAACCTATAACTAAAGTATACTATAATAGTATACTAGTTATAGTCGATAAACTTATAAAGTACGCCTACTATATTCCTTATATAGAATTAAATAATATAAGAGATTTAGTGTATATCTTCTTTAAGACAATTATTATATAATATAGGTTACCTACTAAGTTAATAACAGATTAAGATAAACTCTTTATATTAAACTTCTAGAAATACCTTATAGAAATTATAAAGGTTAAATAGAACCTTTTAACGGTATTCTATCTATAGACAGATAGATAAATAGAGATCTAGAACTAGATACTTAAATAGTATCTACGAAGTTATATAAACTACTAATAGAACGATTAGGTAGAATAGTTACTACTCGTATAATAGGCTATAAATAGCTTAGAAAACGAAAATACGAAAATATCACCCTTTAGGGCGAACTATAGATTCGACCCTATAATTAAAACACATATAGTATAAAATATAAACGCGCTAGTAGCTATAGTATATATAGTAACTATTATAGAAATATAAAAGTATTTATAAATAGAATAGATATTTTTATAGAATTAGATAAAGCACTATACGGATAAAAAGAGATTACTAGCGCTAATCCTAGAGAGGGGAGATAAAGTTTACCTTATCTATAAAAACATTAAGACAAAACGACCTAGTAATAAACTTAACTAGAAGAAAATTAGACTATTCCTTATTAAATAGAAACTATTAGAAGTTAACTATAAACTATTATTACTAGAAAGGATAAGGATATATCCTATATTTTATATATTATTACTAAAGAAAGCACTAAGTAATATAACACTCACTATAGACGTTACCCTTAAAGACACGAATAAGTATAAGGTCGAGAAAATACTTAAAACATAAAGAACCTAAAAGAATCGTTATTATCTTATTAAGTAGAAAGGATACCTAAACTCTAAGAATATATAAGAACTAGCTAAGAACCTTAGGAACTACTAGGACCTATTATAATAGTTCTATTAAAAGTAAATAAACACTTAAGCGGAACTAGAAGACCTAAGTTTATAAGAAACTCTAGGGATTAGTCGGCTATATAAGCTTTAAGTTTAGAACGCTCCTACGCTTCTAACTCGTTAAGACTCTCTACCCTATAAGCCACTATCTCTATAGCCTTTTAATAAAGAAACTTTTCCTAACGACGAATTCTCTAGAGATAAGCTATTACGCGCTCTAAATCCTCCTTAGTAGACACACACTCCTTATCGAGACGGTCCTTCTTATAAAGAACTCGTGTATAGGCGTCTAAAGATATACTACCTAGGTTATAATTAGAATAACCTTATAGTGTGTATTTACTATAACGGTCTTTCCCTTTAGTGATAATACACTTATAGTTATTTTAGCAATAAGAATTATAGGATAGTATAACAAAGCTAAAAGCGGAAATAAAATCGGTAAGACGTTTATAATTAGCCTTTTAGTTTAAATAGGACCGCTGTTTAGAGATACGGTTAGAAGGCATCTTAGGGGAAAAAGGATGTAGAGGAGAGAAGGGGGACCTACGGAAAATAGATTACAGAAAGCCTTAAGGATAAGACTTAAGGAGGAAGGGAATAATGTAATAAACGGGTAGGGAGGCCTGTATAGGCGGCCCGTTGTATATAAGGGAAGCTAGACATAGGAGGGGTAGGAAGCCACTATATAGCTAATACGAAGATAAGACTAAAGGTTATATAACTAGATTAGGAGGGATTAGACTAATCTAGGAGGACTTATTAGACGGACTTAATCTAATCTAGGCTAATAGGTTAGGAGGGATCGGTATAATCTAGGAATATAGTAGAGGATAGGATAGGTATATAGGGAAGGGGATTTCTAGTAGATAGCTAGACTA
>JANZYN010000076.1:0-143399 GCA_025583755.1 Cordyceps tenuipes | reverse complement strand
GTGTTGTCTGTCGCCGCTACCACTAACGCTGGTAACCCCCCCCCCCCCCCCCCCCCAAGGTTGAAACAAAAAAAGTGTTGGTTGTTCACAGTCAGGAGAAGCTCATGTGTGTATTCTACTTCAGTCATTACCTTCTTTCGCTTCCGTCAAGTCACCAAGACAACCTTTTCGGCCCTCAGCAGCAACCGCGCCGCATTTGCCCGAAGCCAAAGGACCAAGCATCGCTTATATCTCATGGTTCTATCCATTCTCGTCCCCTTTCTACCCATCGCCGTCACTTTATGCGTCATCAATGTCCAGACCATGGGCGCCCTGGAGCCCTTTGATTTCCGCGCCATCCACTACTCGTCGACATCGCCGCCCTGGGACTCCATCATCTACATTCCCAGTCACCTCAACAACTTTGGCAGCCTCAACAACGGGTACATCTCCATCCTCACTGCAATCCCCATCTTTCTCTTTTTCGGCATGACCAAGGACGCCATAAACTCGTACCGTGCTGTGCTGCTCTATCTCGGACTTGGCAGGATCTGGCCCGATCTGCACAACGAGTACGATCCGGACAGAAAGGCGATGCAAGCCGCCACGTCGGCCGGATACACGACGCGTGTCTCTGGGTAAGACTTGAATTGTTTTCTTCTTTTTCCCTGCGAAATAGCCTGCTCTAACAAACCTCTTCAGAAAGACAAAAACGTCGCAGACCTCCTCCCACTACAAACTCACAACCCACACCACCTCCAAGAGCATCTCGTCTGGTGACAGCATCACCGGTGCCACGAGCCTCTCCCACCTGCTCACACCGCGCCTCGCGGCCTCCCTCGGCGGCAGCCCCGACGACGACCATCCCGTCCTGCCGCCACCGCCATCGAGCCTGACGGGCTGCCTACCCCGAAACCCATTCCCTTTCCGAAACCCGACGGCCGGAATACATCTCGCCCCTTGCCTGCCCCCGTCACATCCCCCAAGGCTGCCTCCCCTCAACGCCCATGCGTCTGAGTCTTCACTTCAGAGCCGAAACGACGGTGATGATGAGCCGTCACGCCACGGGCAGCTTTCCCTGCTGGAAGCGCCGGACGACCAGCCGGATCCTGCCGAGGCCCTCGATCTTCCCGCTCTCTTGCCGTTGGAATCCTGCGGCAAAACCGTCAAGTTTGCTAATCGTGCACACGACAATCTTGAGGAATAATATCTTTTTCTCACACATTTATATATTCTTTGCTCTGTAATAGCTAGTCTGTTGACTCTCTGGCTCTGCTATGGTATCGATGAGAGTTCAAACCAGGATACAACCATCATTAATACGAAAGACGTTTCACTACAAATAACCCAACTGTCCCATGTACACGCGCCAGCTTGCTAAATTAACAACAGGCCTCTCCATATTACCTGGGTGCTTTAGAATGCATTCGACTTCTTGTAACTTTTAAATTCAACAAAAAATTCGATTATATGGTATCGCTTTGGAAAACAAGTAAATTTAGCAAAAGAAAAGGCAACAACACGTCCCTCAAGTGCGCTTGCTGACACTCCGCTGCATCTTGCGCATGGCCTCGCGATGCGCATCAAGCAGATCCCCGCTGCGCATCCGGTCGTCAAACGCGCGATCGGAGAATTCCTTGTCGCGTCGTTGCATCTCCCTTCTTTGTGCCTCGGCCTCCTTCTGGCTCATCAAGACATGCCGTTGCATCTCAATGCTGCGTTGCACCTCGACTTCACGGCCGCCGAGGAGGGAGTTGGTGGACGCAAAGGGAGTCTCGCGTCCACCACCATTCATCATCATCGGGTTTCCGGCACGTAGGTCCTGCGAAACGGACATGCGAAAGTTGGCAAGCTGCGTATCTCGGGCAGCTTGCGTCGGCAGGCTCGAGTTTCTCTTTGGTTGATGGGAGTTGAAGGCGAGATTGTCGGCGCCGCCGCCATGGTGGCTTCCTGCGCGGCTCACTGACCGATTCAGCGAGTACGATGATTCATGGGTCGACATGCGGCTACCAAGTATCATGGAGCGGCGCTGGCTTAATGGCATGTCGTCAGGATCAGAGGCAAAGGCAGCGGAATACAGGGTACCGTTGTGCAAGGCGTACGCGTCGCCAGGTGCTGTCATGGGCGGCACCAAGGTGGACTGCATCTCGCCAACACTGGGCACTAGGCTGCCCTGCGATCTGGTGCGGAGAAACATCTCACGTTGTCCAAGCAACGTCTGCGGACTTCCGTACGAGACGATGCCAGGTATCGCGGTGGACGACGGCTTCGTGAAGTGATCGACGTCAATATCAGGGCTCGGGCGTCTTGTTGTATCCGCGTGCTCGTCGAGGACAACCGTCAATTGTCCGGGGGCAACGGCAGGACCTCTCCCTTGTTCAATTATAGACTGAACCGTCGGGGAAACCTTGCGTGTATTTGTAGAGACGGGTGGTACCCTGGGCGGTGTAGTAGCACCCTTGGGAGAAGCAGGCCGTGATGCTTCCGAGGTCACCAATGCAGCCACTGAGCTTCTTGCTCGCAGGGCTTCTGGATCCATCGACACTGTACCCTGCGGCCTCGTGCTAGCCATGGATTTGGTAGACATTCTAGATAGCGACCTGGGAAGCGAAGGCGCTGGGGCCCCGTCTTCCGCGGTCCGCTGAAGTTCCTCCATATTCACTGGCTTGGCCCGCTCCTTGGACGTTTCTGTCGCACGAACAGCCTGGTCAACGGGCAGTACGTCTATTTCAGGTAGCTCAGCATTGCTCAAATGCTTTGCCCATTCATTCGTTCGATAAGACAAGGCAACCTTGGAAAGCGACCGTGGAAGGCGTTCTTTGGTGAGGCTTGTCACTACAGATGTCCGTGGTGCAATCGACTTGGCCCCTTCAGACTGCGGCTCGTCGACCGATAGGTTGGGGCTTTCTGATTCGGTCGGGCTTGCAATCTTTGGTGATTTGAGGGTGCATTGAACAGGCTGATCAGTCGTAGCTTGTCGAGTCGATGCATTATCTCGCTCGGATTCGTCAACTATGGCTCTGTCTGTCTGTGCAGGCCCCGAGATCTGCGGGTTGACGTTTCCCTCCATTTTATCAGCTGCGGGATCGACCGCGGGATCGGCAGTATTGTCCACCCCGTCATTGACCAGGTCTATAGAGCGACGGTCGCCGCCACTCACACTCTCCATGTCCACTGTAGCGGCTAGCGACTCGTTGTCCGGGTCCTGATGATAGGACTCAATGTTTGTTAGAAGAATTTCCGTGCTCTCGCCACCGTTGAGAGCGAGGTCGGGCGTTTGAACTGAGCGACCGGAGCGTTGGGAAAGACTTCGCAGGAGCTCTACTGATCCTCGGGATAGGCGCTTGACAACAGAGTGTCTTTCAACGCGCCGAGGAGCGACCAAAGCGGCGTCATCCTCGGCATCAGCGAAAGTAGCGACAGAAGATCGCTGAGAGCGCGGAAGATCATCTCGAGGCACGCTGAATGGTAAAGGAACGACACTAGGTGAAGGTGTGACGATAGAGGATCGAATGGGAACCGTATCACTAGCCGCGGTGCCGGAGGCACGCTTGATACTGGCTGGAAGCTTTGAAGCGCGGATTGCGCTTGTATCGAAATCCTGTTGTCCACTTGAGCCCTCTCCCATCTTCTCATCGACTTCAACCTGTCCCTCAGCTACCGGGAGCTCATCGACCCCAACGTGCACCGTCACTGCACCCTCGTTGCCTTTGGCAGTCATCAGCCGGTCTATACCCGGCTGGCCCCAGTCCGACACGTCTTCCGGTTCGGCACCGTCGCCAGATGGTCCCTTGGCGCCATAAATTTGGCTGAGAGACCGATTCTTTTCTTGGCCCTGTCCACCATCAGACATCTGAGAAGCTGTGACGCTCTCGGCACCCCCATCGCCGTAAACTTGTTCCCAGCGGGCACGATCTCGAGCGTTGGCTTCTTCAATTTGTCGACCGACATTCTCCTCCTCCTCCTGCAAATTTCGCTGGCCTTCAGCACGAAGCGCGGCCCGCTTCTCACGCTTCTCACGCACAATTTTCCACAGTCTGACCTGTGACATGGTGGCAATGAGGAAAAAGATGATAATAGCGGCAGTCTCGACTCGAATGCCCCTGGTGACTGGGTAAGTGTCGGCACCCAATGGGAAGAGGTTATCATTGAGGGCCCAGATCCAGGCCCAAAATTCTTTGAGCCCGGCCCGGCTGAAGCAGTCGATACCAAGAACTGTAACTGTGGCGCCGGCAAAGGCGAGACAAAGCATCAAGGACCAGTCACGAGTGAAGCGACTAAAGTAGAAGGCAAAAGCCGCAAGGGTGAAACAGGAGATGAAGATGGCTTTGGCGGCCGTCGAATCCAAGAGGCCACCGGGAACCAAACAGAGAAGCCACATGCTGATACAAAACCCTCCCAGAGCACAGCCCAGCGCTTCGGTTAATTCCTTGAAGAACATGGAAGCGGTACCAACCGCGCAGCCCGAGAGAACGATGGCCGCGACGTAACCGCCCTGGAGGGCGTTGCTGAGAGGGACATTCATGACGTAGATAATCAGGACCGTGATACCTAAGGCTGATATGTAGGCGGTTGAGAAGAATGCGTGGACCCATGGGTTCTTGATTCCAATGAGGGCGTATACAATACCCGTCAGCATCATGATAATGCCGGCAACGCCCCATCCCGGTGTAATTTGAGGGGGGAGAGGCAATTGGCCAGGAGGGATCGTGGCTAAAAAGGGCATCTTAGTTGGTTCAGGTGCAATGGTAGCTAGGTGCAATACTAACCGTTGAGGAAGGCGTCGTTCAACGAAGTGGTCGTGGGAACACTCTGGGTGCTACTGTGGCTCGACGGAGTGGTCGAGGTGACGGAAGGAGTCCCGGAGCTGTCACTTTTGGTTTCATCGTCGCTTTTGCCTGTTTTTGCGGGTGATTTGCTTGCTGCTGTTGGGGACGTGCTGCTTATCGCTTGTGTCGTGGCATCAGCCCTGTTGATAAGGTGGAAACTCTGGACAGTGGCAAGCTGGAATGCCAGGACAAGGAAAAGCAAAGCGCAGATTCGAAGTGGGCTGAGAAACATGGTGAGTCAAGGTAGCAGCGGCATAGGCCGTCTTGGAAGAAAGTGTGTAGAACAATCCTTCAACCGTCAACGACTACCTGTTCAGGCCGACAAACCATGTCTGGGGGGAGAGGGTGAAGAGAGAGGCGGGAGGGAAGCTTCGGAGCATTAAAAGAATCGGTATAGAGGACTGAAGAAGAAGCAAAGGACTTGGCGCGTAAAGTAGGCTGGACACAACAATGTAAGACAGGTTGGTCTGGTCGTGTACTGATAGTGGTGGCCGGCCAGTGGGGTGGGAGAGAGAGAGAGACACGCAGGGGGAAGGCTGGCCGGGCTGCCACACGGATCGCAAACTATATTGAATGATCAGGGGAGGCGAATAGTCAGGTCAGGTAATGGGGTTGCGAGGGGAAGAGGATGAGTTGAGTACAGAGGGGAAAACTGCAGCATGGGGGATGGGGAGGTCAAGTATCAAGTGCAGTAACACGGAGCGAGTGCATTGAAGAACGAGAAGCTCGGCCACGGTGCACAAGATGAGTACGGACGGAGCACGGACCAGCCAAGAGAGAGAGAGAGAGAGAGAGCGAGCGAGCAAGAGAGAGGCGGAAAAGAGCAGGGCCAAGTAGATGGTAAGGGGGGGGTAGAGGGGTGTCTCGTTGTCGTTGGCTAGAGGTTGATTATGACTTATGACTGCAGACAGACACAGCTGGGCGATGGGGTGCGGTGGTTGGTGGCAATGATACTGTATGGGCTTGGATAATTAGTCAAATTCAAATGGAACAAGGCAGCGAGTGCATGGCAGGTAATTTGGGCAACCGACGCACCGGAGACGAGCTGGCAACAAGGGCATGGAGCCGAGGGTGGAGAGGCATCAGGCAATGCATCACGTCGCAGGGCGGTGGTGGCGTAGCGCATGGCTCGGACAGACGAATCGACGACGGCGCGTGTTTCATGAAGGGGGCAATTTCCCATGGCGCCACCGAGAATCGACGCATAGCGGCGGACATGAGATGGATGCATGGGAGGAGGAGGAGGGTGGGAGGAAGGATGAGCGGTCGTGGAGGCTGGCTGGAGGAGGAAGTTTGTGGAGGGGCAGCCAGCGGGAGGAGCCGGTCGGCGGACTGGCGCGGACTGGCTGTAGAAGTTGGATACGCTCAGGCACATTAACTACTATGGCTCGACGCATTAATAAACCGGCCAGCTGGATTGCATTTTCACTTCAACCTAGCCACCTATCAAGCAGCCAAGTCAACTCTCGGTAGCCCAGCTCCAGCTACCTGGGTCCATGGCCGATTTATTAGCGGCAACTAGGCATGCGGCTCACGGCCGAGTTGAGAATTAGTTGCTTATTTCGAGGTCCTTGCGGGTGAGGGGCCGCCACATCCAGGTACCATCAGCCGCTAAGTTCTAGGTACCTGGTAAGTGCTAACTTCTAGATTAGTTAGTAGGTAGGTATCGGCCTAATGGGGCTCCATAATACATCCATCATCCATCACCACCGCTTCTCAAATTCGCTTCCCGCTTCCCAAACTCAGCACCAAACAAGCACGGCAAAAGATACTCAGGAATGCGGCCCATTTCCTGCACGTTCGCACCATCATGATGCGGAATGTTCTACGCCATCGTTCGTTCTTGTCCATCTTGTATCCGGCGCACAAACCCGACGCGACCAACACTGCGCGGACCATCTCCTACGACTACACACAGCGATACGCCCCGTATCACATCTCGGAATATTGGGCAAAATATCAAATATAAAATACCCGCAAGTCCGTCCTGACAATTCCCCATATAGCGTCAGTGCTGTGCACTTGTCCGCCCGACCGACGGCACTCAAGTTAACCGGACATGTGTGCATCACGCGCCGGCCATATTGGCCCATTTTTTCTTCTACAGAGTGTCGCGACATGCATACATACTTCCACAGCAGATTTCTTTTTCCCCCTCTACGGAGCATTGCCTCTACAGAGTATACAGAGTATTGCATCTCTTTTCCAGGTGGGTATTGCCAGAGCCGTGCAGCATACCAACGCAGCCTGCGGCCGGCCAGTGCTGCCACACTGTAAAACCCGCCAGCTACCAACTTTCAGGCTGATGCGACGCCACATGCCCCAGCTGGAAATTGCGATGCGCCACAAGATCGACCGGCTCGGCGCCACTGAATGCGCCCTCGACCAATGTCATCCTCAACCACCTCACCCAAATGCCTTCTGTCAGGCCTGTCCCACTCGCGGCTTCGCTCAACTCGCTCACCTCACTCACCATCGCCGCTCACAGGCCGCCAATCACCCACTGCAATATATGTACCAGTAATTACGTCTTACTACTATCGCATCCTCAGCCCCTTCCAAACCACCACCGCCCCATCATAGCCTTGCTGCCCTCCGCTGCACAGGTTACGCCCAATGACTGTAGGTAGGTAGGCACCATCAGCCCATCCATTATTATTTTTTCGCCTGGTTTCCCTTTTTGCCTTGGCTTCGCAACAGCCTCTCTTGTTAGCCAGCATGAGGCCTGATGAGAGGCCTGGACACAATTCGCATTGTCCGTCATGGACGCACTGGATCCAGCACCAGCGACAGGCTACGGATTACCAAGGCCAGCATTGAACCTCAAACTATAAAGTAGCCGCACACGAGACATGCAGAAGTCTTGCTTAGCCGGACTTGGATCTCGGTCCTTGCTGCGTGCAAGGCCGGCTCCTGTCTGTGTCTTGCACCTAGCCGGCCATGCCCGGCCTGCTGGTAACTCATGAGCTTTATGATTCGTTCTGGGCGCTCCATACGTGTGCATGACGCGCGACCTGTATATAATTCTCCTCGATTCATGCACTACTCTTGCCAATTTTCTATCGTCCCACTCAGAATAGGACGGACAAGTACGGCATCCACCCACCCGTCCGCTGCTGGCGCCTCATCCAGCCCTCATGCGTCATGAGATATTTCTAAGTACTGGATATGGCTCGTCTTCAGGCCGCTGTGCCAGCTGAGTACACGACCATCGTATGAGCTCTCACTGCGATTCGCTCGCACAGTCCGCTTTCCACTCATTTCCCAGAAAATTGGAAAATGCATCTAGCAGTGGTAGCGCCGCGAAGCTGTCTCGAAAAAAGCAAGTATGAGAGCTCCCAGTCGTATTCTTCCTTTTTATATTAACTAGCTGCTATCCTGTGTTCTTGCTCCAAGGCCGGCCACTGCCTCCAACTGGAAATGATAGCCATACTGCCAACCCACCCCCGATGCCCATCAGAGCCGAAGATGACTTCCTGCTATTGCAGGGGAGCTTGTTCTTACAACCTTTCGGCGCATTGATCTAATCAGTGTTTACGCGGATCACTAATTTATCATTGCTCTGCTGCGAGAAAGAAGAACTATAAATACCACTGTTAGTACCATGCTTTAAGGCTATTTTAGGAGCGCCCCGTGGCAAGAGATGAACTGTGAGATGGCACATTTAATTCCACTATTATTAATATGCCTTCTTGAAAAGTCCAAGAGCATCTAGGAAACAAAAAGCAACAACAAGGAAGAAGAAGATAGGACAGATGTTTGTATGTTATTAGTAGAAGCATGTAGACACAGAGGCTACAGTAGTACGACGCTGGACTACTTGCGGCCACGCTTGCCAGAGACCACCTCATCACAGTCATCATCACATGCACAAAACCTCCATCTAACCCTTGGGCAACAAAAACGCCCTGCAAATGCATCTCGCCCACCATGGCCGACGATGCTTCGGCTGCCCACCCTCCGTTGCATCACGCGACCAGCAGTAGCAACAAGAACGCCACGATCGACACCAACGGCATCAACAGCATCAACAGCATCAACAGCACCCCATCGGCCGTCACGAGCTCATACGCCAGCGCGCCGGCCAGCAAGGCAACCCGTCGCGCCAAACCCGTCGTCGACGAGAACAGCCCAAGCGCTACGCGTCGACAGACGACGACGTCGTCTCCAATCGCTGCGCAGCGGCGCCTCTCATCCGACTCACCCGGTGCGTTTGAGCCGCCACGAAGAAGAAGCACCACCTTTTCCAACTACGGCGTCAACGAGGCCCGATCCATCATCAATCCACATGCCGAGGCCGCCACCGAAGCACACAATGGCGCAGACCAGGGCCCGCAAGAGCTGTCGTCGCTCGCGGGCCTGTCGCTCGCGTTTGCGCTGCTGCCCGCCGTTGCCGGCGCGCTCTTTAAGAACGGCGGCGCCGTGACGACGGACATTATGCTGCTCGGTCTGGCCGGCGTCTTTCTGCACTGGTCCGTCACGCAACCTTGGTAAGGATGATAACTCGGTTGATTCGAGCTACGGCACGGTCTAACTCGGCTACTTGTAGGATCTGGTACCACTCGGCACAGCAGGTGCGCATCGAGCACGAGGCGAGCGCTGAAGGTATTGACGTGTTTGAAAATGGCGGTGGGAAGTTTGCCGACAGTGACTCGCACCTAGATGAGCTTCCAGAAGACGACGCGGCACGGGCTACTACTGTCAACGAGGAGAAGGAGACGCTGGCGGAGAACAAGCCCATGTCTCCCGTGCAGCAACTTGCCCTCAACGAGCTCTACCTGCACGAAGTCATGGCGCTTGTTTCGTGCTTCTCACTGCCGCTCGTCAGTGCATTCCTCCTTCACATGATCCGCGGCCAGCTCAGCAGGCCGTCCGAGGGCTTGGTCTCCAACTACAACCTCACCATCTTCGTCCTTGTTTCCGAGGTGCGCGTGCTCTCGCACATGATCAAGTTGGTCCAGGCCCGTACGCTACATCTGCAGCGCATTGTGCATACCAGCAACCCCTTCGGCACCGCCACTCCACCCGCCGACAACGTCTTCCGCATCAACGCCATCATGGAACGCCTCGACGCGCTTGAGTGTGGCGCGGCGGCCTCGGCCGCTCCGTTGCCGGAGGAGCCAAAAGACGACGACAGCACCGCGTCGGCCAGAGCCGCGCAGGACGCCCTCCTTGCCAAGGACATCCGCGGCGCCATCCAGCCAGAACTCGACGCGCTTAACCGCGCCGTCCGTCGCTACGAGAAGAAGTCGACCCTGCTGCAGTCTCACGTCGACGCGCACCTCGCCACCATTGACGCGCGCGTCCAAGACGCCATCGCGCTGGCCGCCGTCGCCGCCAAGAACAGTTCTCAAAGTAGCAAGAGCGGCCTCCTTGCGCAAAGCTTAAACGCCGTCATCATCACCGCACTCTATCCCTTCCACACCATGCTGCGACTTATTACTGCGCCCATCCGCTGGGCGCTGCCCGTCACTCGCAGTGGTACCGCCAAGAAGACGAAGAACAAGTCCGGTAGGTCGCGGCCGCCGGAGCCGCCAGAGTGCAGACAAACCGCCTACTTGCGGCCGGCACGGACGCGAGCCGACCGGCCAGCCGCATCACAGCGGCGATGAGGTGCTCCACGTCTGGCACGGAAATGAGTATGGAGTACGTTGACGAGATATGAGACCTGGTTTATGGAACTGTTAGCGCGCGTGTGTATGAGATTCGAGCGCCACTTTCCGCTTTCATTTGATTTCTGTTACTCTTCTCTATATATCCTAGCGCAATGGTCACTGTTGTCGATTCCTCAGGTTCGCCGGCTCCTATCTGTCTTATAATCAGAATGCTACTGGAAAAAAGCTGGTCGTATTATGTCAAGTTGCAGCAGGCAGTCTGATTCTCAAGGGCCTCAATTTCATGGTCGACAAGTTGTCGCCAACTGGGTGGGTATTTAACCCGCCACCACAGCCACCACATTCGCCATCCAAGCTCTTCATTCGATAACCAAGTCATGACCTCTGACTTCTATTGCTTATGGCTATTCTTTTCCTAGTGGTTGTTAAAATAAGGTCGTTGACGTGCTACTGCTTGACGAGGACGCCGCGATATCTCATGGCGCCGTTTCGCAGCTTCTCCATTGCTTCATTCACCCCGTTTTCCGTCAAGGGAAACGTCTCTATTGTCGGGTAAATCTTGTTTAATGCCGCGAACTCAAGCATCTCACGATGCATCTGTGCCGGCGCGGGCAGGCTTCCCTGGATCTGAATGGCGTTCATAACTAAATCCATGTAGGGCAGCCTCAGCTCGTCTGGATCGACCGTCATTGCACTGATCGTGCCTCCGCGCCTTATCCACGGAATCACATTCTTCCAGTCTGGCATTTTCCCCGACGTGATGAGCATGCAGTCCACGGGACGTCGTCCGTCCGCATTCACCTCTGCACCGGCACCATGGAATTCGCGTGCGCCGTACGCCCGGGCCTCGGTCTCTTTGTCCGCCGAGGTCGAGAAGACGACAACCTGGCAGCCCATCTTGGCGGCAAACTGGATGGCCAGGTGGCCTAAACCCCCCATCCCGAAGACACCGACACGATCGGCTGGGCGGACGTTTGCGTGTCGGATGGCCGAGTACACGGCAGCGCCGGCGCACATGAGCGGTGCTGCATAGGCCGAGGCGAGCGTTTCCGGGACCAGAAAGAGTGACGATTCGGGCCAGACAGCTTGGAGACTGAATGACCCCTGATCGAGGTTGGTGAGGCCGTAGAGCTGCCGGTCATCGCAATAGAGGTTTCTTCCGGTAGAGCAAGCCCAGCAATGACCACAGCTGCCGTGGCAATACCCCCATCCAACGCGCTGTCCTCTTCCCATCCGTCTTGGTCAGCATCTCGAACATAAAGGGCGAAAAGAAGATGGAAATTGCGAGCACATACATCTTGAATAGCTTCACCTTGGATCCAATGGCATGAACAACGCCCACACCTTCATGACCCAGGACCATGTCCTGCTCTTTGTAATGCTCGTCGGTGCCGCATAGGCCTGAGTGCGTCGTGTTAACTAGGACCTCGTGTTCAGATAGGGATGGCCTCCGCGTAATCGATTTTATTATCTTGCCGCCAGGCGATCCCTAGTACACGACGTATTCGAGTGCTGTCATGATTTTGCAATTCGTGCTGGGTGGTTTTCTGAACTTGTGGGTGAGTCAATAGCTGCGACAATGTAATACAATAGTTGCTTTTATATTCGTCGTATCTAAGATGTTGCATACAAGTCACGGGCTTTTGGCCAGCCACGCCAGCTAAAGAGCGATCCAAGGTGTATGCACTGTTGCTTTAGAACTCACCAAAGCGTATCTACTGTTGCTTTGGAACTCGCCTATGCGGATCTACTGTTGCTTTAGAACTCACCAAAGCGTATCGACTGTTGCTTTGGAACTCGTACATGACGTGGGCATCAGGGCACTCGGAAACCTGCTGATTGGCCAGTTCTGCAGCAACAGTGTTCATTCCTTTGCAGGTGGTGCGATTGAATTCCAACGGCACCGACAAAAGTTGTCATCGTTGTGACCAATGAATGACCTATTCTCGGTCACCGCACTATATATAAATTGGTAGTGAAACCACGGTCATTCTTGACAAACCAAACAGCATCGTACTCATCAACAGCATCGTACTCATCAACAGCATCTTACTCATCACCTGCAATACAAGCCAAAATGCCGACGCAGGAAGAAACGAAGAATTTGGAGGTTGTTGCCAAGTACTTCGCCGAGTATTGGGGCAAGGCGAACCCCAACATTGTCGATGAGCTCTGCGACGACAATTTCGTCATCAACTATCCCATGCATGGCCCGAGATATGGCAAGGAGGGCGCAAAAAAGATGCTAGCAGAATTCAAGCAAGTGAGTTGAGAGCAGCACCAAGCCATGGAGACGGGTTCCAGAGCTAACAAAGCATCAACCAAGGCTTTCCCGGATATTTCTTTCCGTGCCTACCAACATCCCCTCATCGCGAGCGGGCCGTACGTCGTCGGTCGCTGGATCGGCGGCGGGACGCACACGGGCGTCGCCTTCTCGGACCTGGCCGTCGGATGCTTGGACGAGCCCAACACAGGGAAGAGCATGTATTTCTCCGGCACGACCATCTTCACGCTCAAGGATGGCAGAATAGTCGACGAGACCGGCGAGGAAGGGGCCCTAACTGCGTTGCAGAACCTGGGGTTGGTGGCTGGACCGAACCCGGGCAAGGATGTGCAGTATCTGCATGACCATTGACCTGCGGCTAGATTCCCTCGTATAAGCAAATCTCTTTGAAACCAAGGCGAGGGACGGGTTATAGTGCTAAAACGCAACAAGGTTGTAATTACAGGTAGATACTTTCTGCTTATACTCTATGGTTTTTGGCTATTCTTAGCCCACTCGCGCAAATCATTCTTCTTAATCTTGCCTGTGCTCGTCTTCGGCAGCTCCGCTACGATCTCGACCTCCTTTGGCACCATAAACCTGCTTATCGCGCTGTTGCCCCTCGCCCAGGCAATCAAGTCCGCACCCTGCATCGTCTCCCTACCCTCCTTGACCGTAATGTACGCCTTCGGCACCTCGCCCCATTGCTCGCTCGGCACCGCCACGACACCGCATTCGAGCACGTCCGGGTGCTGCACCAGCATGCCCTCCAGCGCGACCGACGAGATATTCTCA
Source organism: Cordyceps tenuipes (assembly GCA_025583755.1). NCBI lineage: Eukaryota > Fungi > Ascomycota > Sordariomycetes > Hypocreales > Cordycipitaceae > Cordyceps > Cordyceps tenuipes. Next base: position 129,918 of record JANZYN010000076.1, on the reverse strand, counting down.
CCGCCCGATATGATGATATCCTTGGCACGGTCCAGGATCTGTGCGCTGCCGTCCGGGTGCCAGACCGCGAGGTCGCCCGAGTGCAGCGCGCCGCCGGCGAACAGCTTTCGCGTCGCCGCCGCGTCCTTGTAGTATCCCTTGGCGCAGATGTTGCCAAAGAACACAATCTCGCCAATCTCTTTGCCGTCCTTGGCCACATCTATGAGCAAGTCCTCGGGCTGGTCCGGTTTAATAACACGGATCGGCAGGCTGGTGATGAAGCCGTGGCCTTGGCGGGCCATCTTGGCGTACTTTTCGGCTGGAGGGAGACTGTCCCATTCAGGCATGGGATAGCATTTTGTTATAGGACCATAGGTTTCTAGCCGCGTTAATAGGATAGAGACAGCGGTGGGATATAAGACTTACCAGTCATGCCGTAAACATGTACGGGCATGAGATTGAGGTTAGTCTATATGCCGCCGGTAAGTTAAGCGAGTTCATGAACAGTTCACAGTTTCAGTAAAACGTACCATTTGCTCAAACAAGTGGCCGGTGGGCGGACTCGCTGCAACAGTCACTCGAACCGGATGTGGGAGCTTGACAGCCTCCTTGGAGGAAACAAGCAACGTGTTGACCGTCGGGGCAGCGTTGAAGTGAGTGACGGACTCGTCCTTCAGTAGGCGCCAAATGGTAGGATAATCAATCCGGCGCAAACAGACGTTTACACCCCGGACCGCGACAATGGACCACGGGAACGTCCACCCGCATGCATGAAACCTAGTTCCAGGTCAGCTCTTGCTAACTGGCTTCTAATGTCGTCCAACGAACGACCGACATACATAGGCAAGGTCCAAAGATATCTGCAGCGCCCGTGATTCAGACCAGACTCGATAATATTTGCAACTGCTGCAAGGTAGGCGCCGCGGTGAGTGTAAACAACACCTTTAGGCTTGGACGTCGTGCCCGAGGTGAATGGGATGGCAAGCATATCATCTTCATTGTCAGCGTGTGCATGAAGCCCGTCCCATCCTTTGGCGCCTTGCTCAGCGTCATACGCAAGACCTTCTATAATGGCCTGATTGTATTGGCCAGCATTCGGGCCGCTCACGACGTCTGTGTCCTGTAACACTGGGTGTTAGCTTGCGCAGGTCGCACGCTCATCATGTCCATCTGTCTTCTTACGTCATCTACGATAATCGGAACCTTGCTGTGTTTGGATCTGTAGCTGCTGAGAAGCTCCGCAAACTCCCTGTCCACAACAATGCTGTCTACCTCTGCAAACTCAAAGATGTAGGCAATGTCGTCGGGCTTGAGGCGGTAGTTTGCGGGGACGATGACGCCGCCAGCGGCCACGATGCCATAGAGTGATTCAAGAAATGCGGGCGTGTTGGGCGCAAGGATGCCGACGCGCTTCAGGCCGCGCTTTTTAAGGAAGTAAGCCAAGCCGCGAGCACGGTCGGCAGTCTGCTGGTACGAGCGACGGAGAGCAACGCCGTTGGCGGTGATGTGGACGACGGCGTCAGCATGAGGCTCGATAGTGGCTGCGCGCTGTAGAAAGAAGGTTGGGGAAAGGTGGTGTATATGCGCCTGGGGCGGCGGAGCGGGCAGTAGGTGGTTGACGATAGATTGAAGGCGCGAGCGAGGGCTGGACATGATGGCGATGGAGATGTGACGGGGGTAAGTTAAGGGGAGGAGACGCTCAACCACGGTAGAAAGCTTGCAAGGATTATAACATGCCGAGTCCTCCGCTCGGCCGGAGATTATTGGTTTGAGATAGCGTCTAAATCTACGGAGTAATAAGGCGTCAATCGGCTTCAACAGTATAGTGGGCCGTGGTTATATGCAAGTTTTAAATAACACTCTCCACATTCTACCGATCCTACATATCCAAGATCCCAGTACCACATTCTCTATCGTCAATCCACGCACTAAATCCATCATCATCATCATCATCATCAGCCAAGTCGCTGTTGTATTTCCTGTTTGCAACGCAAATCATGAGCCTAACGCGTCCGTTGCGCGGAGCCTGCCAATGTGGCCGCAATCGGTACCTGATACACATCCCCGAGGACGCAGTCCAAGAGGCGCAGGTGCTCTTTAACACCGACGCTTCTCATCGTACGTCACAGACTCAAACGTGCCCCTCAATAGCCATTGCTGCCGTTCTTGATTCGACGCTTACTACTCTAGTCAGAAGCTTCCCTCGCCACGCCGCTGGCCGCCTACATTAGAGTCCCTTTGACCTGGTACAGGAGCGCAACCTACGCCTACCGCAACGACGAGACACACACAACGATCCGACGAGCCTACATGCACCCTGATCAGCAAGCCTTCATACGATACTTTTGCGGCTACTGCGGCACCCAGCTGTCCTACTGGACCGAGAGCCCCGCCGCCGAGGCCGAGTACATCTACTCGACCTTGGGCAGCCTCCTGAGCGAAGACCTGCACGACCTGCAGTCTCGGGGCCTAATACCCGATAATACCGATTCGGACGAAGACACTCCACAAAAGGAGCTCCTTGATGGAGGCAAGCCATCGACTGAACTACCAGCCGATGCCACGGGCATGCCCCGAGAGTCGTTTGGCGTGGCCTGGTTCGAGGAGCTCTTCGAGGGCACCCGGCTCGACAAGCTGCTCCGCAGACACATCGACCACAGCTCACAGGACGGCCAGGTGCGCGTAGATTTTGAGATTATGGAGTACTCGGATAACGGCAATGGTATGGAAAACATGAGCACGCTGGCACCGTCACCTCGAAAACGAAAATTACAACAGGGTGACGACGACGATGGTGAAACATAGCGTAATGGAGAAAGGGTGCTCGATGTTGGGCGTTTCCATGTAGCGGCGCTGACGGCGGGATTTGGAGCTTGGGGTAGGTGTTTGTCTGGATCTAATAAGCTAGAAACTGTGTGTGCTGAAATGGGTGAAATAAGGGCGCCTATTTGTACTCAATTTAGCGAGGTGCTGGTTGAAATGTCACGGTTCATGCACCACATCGTGATGGATTTACGCCTGCACGCTGGGCTGTTTGAATTTCCAAATCTGCCAAGTGACTGGTGGCCAGCAGGCTGTTGGCATTAGCGCGATGGCTGACAGTGCTGGCCGCAGTCAATCAACAGCCTGCTATCCACTATATTGTATCCCAGGCAATGAGAGATGTGATGTACTGTAGTATAGTGACTAATATATAAAGAAGCCCATTAGAGAATAAAACCTAAGCTAAGGGCAGGCAGAAAGAACCGTGCCAACGCCGACTCCAAGTGGTATTAATGTAAAGATCATCGTCTCGACAGCTTTCAAATAGCTCCCAGAACAGCATTACCAAATTGGCATCTCCAGCCACGCCAAACACACATTCACGCTTATAATAAAATCATGTAGTAGATCCAGTTATGTTTCAACGACGCTGTGGCCGCTGCCCGTCCTATGCATGCAAGGCAGGTGCCAGTTCCGTCGTTAGCACTGTCCTGGATTCGTTTGCGCCGGCCGTACTAGGAGCTGGTGCGATTTCGGGGTCTGGTATCTGAATGTCGAGCTAATTGCCCATAATAAGCATACGTCTGTATTGCCATGACCCCTCTCGGTGTAGAACTTACTGTCATGTATCCAGTCTGCCGGAGGGAGATAATCTTGGGCGCGAGCCCGCCTTCCTCAGTCGCCAGAGACTTTTGCATCTCCGCGTTCCATTGCTCAATCCATTCCTCCAGGGCCACCAGCTTCTTCTTGGACGCCGTCATGCCCAGGTCATCCCACAGCCAGCCGGTGACAGCCCCCATGACACTGTCAACGACGTTGCGCCGAGAGTACGGGTTGAACGTCTCACATAACTCGGTATTAAGCTTGGTGATGACCCTACGGAACTCATGTTCTGAGATGCCTGCGGGGTCGAGGATCTCGGGGTAAAGGTTCGAGAAGGCCGGCGCGAGGTCGCCATGCAGGAGCCAGTCGCGGCGCACCCGGATGATCCGTGTCGTCGCGAATTCCGTCGAGTTGACGGGTACGTGAGGGTTGAGATGGGGGTAGCAGGGGTGGCGAGCACCCCATTCCTCGTCAAAGTCGCCCTGGATGTCGTCGCCCATGATGGAGGAGTTTGTCGAGGACAGGGCAGAGCCAATGGCATCGCCTGTAGAGCCAATGGCATCGCCTGTAGAGCCAATGGCATCGCCCGCAGAGCCAATGACATGGCCAGCAGAGATGGTAGTAGATGGATGAGGGGTATTGTCGTCGCGGCCGCGTTCCAGATCTCTGGCAAAACTGTCAACAGCGATATCTTTCGTAGCCATAGTTGCAGTAATAGTAACGGATTATCGAAGTAGTCGCGCGATATAGCGGTTCGGCGGTTCGGCAGTTGCGGCACGAGTCGATCTGTGACGGGTTGTTGCGTGTATTCTTCTAGTATTCTATGGGTAGACAGAGCCTAGTTATGAGACCGAGTCGGGGAGATTAGCAGGCGGTGGGTATGGACTAGAGTGGATGGAGTATAGTTAGTTCGTTAGAGCAGCGGTACCTGTTTGAATCTGGGGCCGATTAACGCGCCTGCCCACTTCTTAGCACATGTCGAGGGTTCATTCATCGCAACAATCGGTACTCTGCACGCTTTATCCCTTGACCATGATCGGGGACCTGGAACGAGCTGGCACGCACAGCCTCCGTTCAAGCCAGAAATGACCATCTGACGACCTTCGCTGGAGTTATTGCCTGTTCAATGCCTGCTTCCTGCGCTTGACTCGCATTTTTCTCCCTGTCCACCTGGCATGCGACTTCTGACGCAACTCTGTGACAAGCTGCGCCAACCTGGCCTGGTACTTCGACTCATGTTGTGCGTCGGCGTCTACGCGAGCATAAACATCCGCCCCGAAATTCTCCCGGCCACCTTTCCAATCTCACGACCGTCATAGTGCGGCTATTTCTTCTATTTCGACAGAGAAATCTGGCCGTCGTCTATTCCAAGCCGCATACTATCGACCTTCCTCAGCGACATACTTTGTGACCCTCTGACGACCATCAGCCCCCATTATTGGCCACGAACCTCCCCCCCCCCCGCCCCCCGCCCCCCTTCTACATCCCCGATGGCTTCTGCCGACCCAGATCAAGACGCCTCCGACAAGCCTGTCGCCGTGCGGGTTGACTCAAATGGCCCTCCATCGCAGAGCCGCAGGGTGGGTGCCGGCGCGCCGCAGCCGAGACGCGCCCATACCTTTCAGAACGATGGAGCTGCCCATAGCCACCCGTTGGATGCCTTCGAGACATCGCAGGACGCCGACGAGAGTGCCGACGTCGCCTACCATGGCCGAAGCTCCGTTGATCTCGATGAGCTGCCCATCGAGCTCGTTACCTTGACAGACAGGTGCGATAACGCCTCGCCCCTTCACCAGAGCTGACGAACCACGATAGCTAATGAACAGCATGGCCTGCCCTGTAGCTTTATCGAATCACTAAGCGCCAAGGTCCATCCAACGCCGCCCAACATACTAAAGATGTCTCAACTCTTCCAAGACTTTTATACCCTCGCCTCCTCCCACATCCAGACGCACATCAGTGCCCTCGCGACGAGGCAGCGTCGCGGCCGGTCGCCGAACCCCTCGTCCTCGTCTTCCCTCGCCAGCCGCCTTCGCGCCCGGACTACCTCCTCGGTCAAGTCTCGAGATAGCAAGGCGAAATTGCCCGACACGGAGCAGCAAATGATCACCGCGGAGGAGCTCGCGGACAGGAAAAAGGCCCGCAGGGCGCTCGAAGCTAAAAGCGGTTTAATCGAGGAGGCCGTAGAGCGGCGCGTCTGTGAGGCCGTCTATAACCGGATATACCGGCACCGCAGCACCCAGGACGAGGCACAGGATGACAAGCTGCGTTCTAAAACGGCCGCGCTGGCACTGGTCAATATTGGCCTAGCGGATCTCGGCGTTGATTTTAGGATAGACAACAACCACGACCACAACTGCGATGGCGACAAGGACGACGGGGGGGTCACATTTCCTGATGAGGAGATTCGCGAGTCGCTGGCGCCCGCGCACAAGGAGCTCATCGCCATGAGCGACGCGCACTACCCGCTAGGAAAGATTAACCATCTGAGGGCGGTGCATCGGAGCATCGTCGACACGCTCTCGCGCTTCCACCCATCCGCGTCTGCCGACGAGATCATGCCCGTGCTTATTTACACCCTCATCACGCTCGCTCCTGAGCACCTGCATGCCATCAGCGACCTCCGCTTCGTGCAACACTTTCGCTGGGAGCCCAAGCTCACTGGCGAGGCGGCCTACTGCCTGACCAACTTCGAGGCTGCCATCAGCTTCCTCGAGACAGTCGACCTTTCCACTCTCCGCCATGACGAGCACCCCTCCGGCCCGCCCAAGCGCAACACCTCCGCCGCAACTGACGCCACTAAGCCAGGCACCTTCCCTCCAGCCTATATCCAAGGGGGCAGTTCAACCGCCGCTCCCTCCACCGAAACAAGCACGGGAACCGCCATGGCTGCCAAGTTTGTACATACCTCCTCCACCTCATCCTCGCTACCCAGCAGTGAGCTCACGGCGGCGGCGGTGCTGCGTAACAGACGCCTTGGTAGCCTCGTAAACACGCCGGCGCAAGCGTTTGGCGCTGCCAGCGGTGTCGTACTCAGCACTGCCGACCAAGGCCTCAGGACCATATCCAGTAGCCTCGGAGAGAGCTACTCCTTCCTCATTGGCAAGCTGCGCCAACAGCAGAAGGCCACTAGCGGCCACGGCGGTGCCGCTGAGGCCGTTGCAGTGCCGCGCACACTTGATGAGGCCCGGAAGCTTGTCAGCACACCGCCCCTCCCCGGCGATGATGAGGACGAGGACGAAGACGATACCGCAAGCTTGCAGAGCAGCAACCATACGACAGCGGAGAACACTCCCAAGCCCGCGCGCCAAGACTCTGTCCTCGGACTCACCAGTGACGAGCGCGAGCCCACCGCTGATACCGGTCGCATCCGTCGCAGCGCAAGCTACCTGAGAAGGGTGGAACTCGCCGGAAGCAGAGGAAGCACGCCGACGCCGCCGACGCCCTCCGCGAGCGCCGCGACAGTGGCCAGCGCCGCGCAGCAGCAGGGTGCCGCCATGCTGGACCAGGTGCGCAGCCTCGGCAACAGCTTCAACCCCATGGCGCGCCTGCCCAGCATGGCCGGCTTCCGAGCCTTTGGTCGCGCCTCTGCGGCCTCTACTACGCCGCCAGCCGGAGGGGCGGCGTCAGATAAGGATACCAGCGGGAACAGCAACTCGGAAGACGGAGGTGACCTCAGCGCAGTAAGTATCTTGACCACACAGACCATGTGTATGTCGCAAGGGAGCCCTCTTCTAACAACCCCCCGCAGGCGTTCCCGGACCTGGTGGCCGCCCTGCCGCCCAAGCAGATCCCCCGCATTGCCCCGCCGATCCGCCGCTTCATGGAAATCAGCACGCCAGGCGAGCTGCGGCTGGGTGAGGTGCTCGAGCTCCTGCGTGACTATAGACGATTGGCAGGGGCGCTTAATAACCTAGACGCATTTGAGGACAAGTAATATGTAATTCTGTTATTTGAACACCTGCGTTAAGCCTGTGACGTGGGCAACGGACAAGAGAGATGGAAGAGAGGCATGTAGTGCTAGCTTTGTCCAATTTTCTGTATTTAACAGCCTTTCTGGACATGACAGCTGGGACTGATCGGGCCGGAGGCCAGAAATTTTCTTTTTTTTTTTTTTCACATTGATTTCTCTGGCATGAACTCTACTTTGCCATCATGGTGACATTCCTGGTAGACCGCTTGACTCGGCACCAGATCAGTGTTGTTGATATAAACAAATGGATGCTTATTTTCACAGCTGTGTTTTATTTATCGCTTCTGCCGGGGTTAGCCGCTCTCCGAGTCAGCGCCGCTGTCCGTAAAGCGATGACGATATACACTAACAAGTCCCCTCATGTAACACAGCCGAGGGACACATTATCGCCAGACATGTACCTAGAATCGCGCCAATGCTATACACATATGCCACACTATAGAAATACAATACAAGAACAGCAAAGTCTAGGGGGGAAAAATGTGTGGCCAATTAACAGAAAGTCAAACAAAAAACAACGCTATGGCCTCCAAGGAGTACGTTGAGTAGTAGGCGCGGTCTCAGCGCGGATTGGGTGCATTCTCTTAGATGATGCGCCACTAGGCAGCCTGTCCAGTTCGTCTTCGTCAGGTCGTGGCTCAGTATGAATCTGATCGCGCTCCAGAGCCAGCACACGAGACTCGTTGGATTGGCTCCGCTGTCGTACAGGGCCAGCATCGCGTTGGATCACCGGGCCAGGGTGCAAGAATTTGGCAATGATGTTTGAATCCCTGCCTCTGCTCATGCTACGGCCGCGAGCAATGCTCGGTTGCCTCTGAAGTCCAGTGGTCGTCGCTGTATGCGCTGTGTTCATGCGGGCCAAGACTGCTTCGGATTCTTCGGCTTCTTTCTTCAAGCGAGCCTCGGTAGGGAGTAGTACAGCTTTATCGAGACCGTACGGCAGTCCTCGATGACGACCTCGGATTTGTAGGGCAGCAATGATAAGTTTCCCAACAACGGAGAACTGGCTGCAGAGAGATGCATTGACGCCTGCGGCGCCCATGCTCAATCCAACGGTACCATAGGCACTGACAGCCTCAAATAGGACGGGAAATACCTCAAATTTCCCGCTTTGGATCTTGGAGCCCTCTGTGATGCAAAGAAGGAAGAATCCGAGGAAAACAAACCACAAATCGAAAGAAAGCTGTCGGCGCAGGTGAGTACCTACATAGGACAGAGCGCTTGCTTCCTGTTCCGCTCCTTCGTGATTATCATATACACCTAGAGACTTTTCCTCGTATACATTCGTTCGTCGAATCGAGATGGCGATAGGGAAGACGGAAATGTACATCATAATCATGTACAAGACAGGCATAGCGGGCTGAAGATCAGCTAGATTGACGGCCGAGAAGCCTGCAGTCCTTGTTGAGGCAGCTTGGAACAGGCCGACAACAACTCTGTTGTGTAGAGGAAGATAGCTAATGGGCTCCTTGCCCAGATCCAGGACGATGAAGAAAAGCAAATCAACGGCGTTGAGCGTGATAAGAATCCAGAACAGCCACCAGGTTGGACCTGAAGGGAAAAGAAGGGTGAAGCATCGGCGGGGATGGTCCAGAAGAAACTTCAGCTCCTCCCAAAGACCCGAGTGTCTGGGGATTATTTTTGTGAGGGTCCAGATTATGAAGCGCAGCATGACCGGAAAGCCTGTGTTTCCTAGAATGATCAGAAAGCACATAATCATCAAAGCATACTGGGACCGGACAAAGGAAATCATGCTGTCGGGTGTCAACGTAAAGCCGACGTCCATGAAGGCAACATTCGGGGTGAAGAAGCCCCACCATATTCTGGAGATGCCAGCATCTTCGACAATTTTTCCGTAATGCTGATCGTGCATGATGAATGGCAAAAGTGTAACAAGACCGAAAAGCTGGAAGCCCCAAAAATAGCCAAGAAGAACAAAACCAAGCGTTCGCAAGGAGCGATACTCAATCCCACCCAACTCTTCCCGTTGCTCGAGAGTAAGGCCGACGAAATTTGAATTTCTGGCCATGGTAGGGGTGTAACTAAGATATGGCATGTCTTCGACCTTGTCGGAATCACGATTAAGAGCAGATCGAATGCGTTCTAGGGTCCAAGTTCTTGTAGGTCTGGGAGGCTGGTCTGGATCCTCTTCGTGATGCGTGCTTTGTCCACTTCTATTGAAGAGACGCGGTCTTCGAAAACGAAAAGCACTGAGAGTGCCAGTGAATGCCTTGGCATCATCTGATAGGTCTCTGGGTGGTCGTTCCGGCTCTGCAATAGTAATGGTTGGCTGGCGGCCACGAATGCCCTGATACGGGCCTTCAGACTGTATCCCCGCGCCAGGGTTGCTGGTGATGCGAGAAATCCTCGGACCGACTGCCTCGTCGCGTTCAAATTCCCCTAAGGGAGTGGGAACCTGCCCTCGCTCGATGTCACGAGGGCCTGGAATGCGAAGGACCTCATTGTCGTCTTCATTCCGCTGGCGCTCCAAGATGGCAATATGCTGGGCATTTGAGCGTCTTTCAGCAAACTCAATAGCATTTTCTTCAAGTCCATCGCTTCGTTTGACGGTATCAGCAAAAGTGATAGCGGTAGGGCCGTGCGTATGTTCTCCCCCACTATCGGCACGGGCCTGCACTCCGACAACCGGGGTGGCAGTGCCATGAGTGGACGGTATACCATCGTCACTATCTTGGGTATGTTGGGAGTTGCCGGGCGTAGTTGTAGATGGACTATCTGTTGCGAAGGCGGAAGTGTCACTGTCCATGTTGGCACGGGCCAGCGAACGTGAGGGCGCAGGATTGGTATTTGCGAGTAGAATACCGTCGTTGGTCATCCGTTGAGAAGTCCCGTTGACCGGGACCACTGTAATATGACGGCCGTTGACGCCTGCCTCAACCCGATGCGTCTCGCTGACGGCTTGAGATTTGGACCGGGTCAAGTTGGGACGCCGGCTGCGAACCTCACGCACCCATCCCTGAAAACGCTTTTCGAACCAGTAGATGCGCAGAAAAACGACAGATCCATGAAGTGTAATCGGGTTGGACAGCATGACGAGAACGTATATAACAACTTGTTGGAAGGTAGTAAGAAGATTCACGTCGACCGGGTTCAGACCGGCCTGAGTGTTTGCGCCACTTGCAAACAGTAGGGCATCGATATATGCCAGATGGCCAGTTCCGCCAGCGTAGATGCATATAGAGCCAACTATCGTAGCGCCAACAATCCAAAAGTAGTGCGCTGTGATGAAGTTGAAATGAGGGTTCTTGGACACAAATGCGGGCTTGATGGCCTTTAGCTGTGCCCAAACATCGTTGCGAAAGTTGACCAGCATGATGATGCTCGAGAATATCCAGTCAGCAATAAAAGGCAGTGTTTTGATAAGTTACATGCCAATTGCCCAAGTGATGAAGCGTATCAGCGACGTTTAAATCAAAGGCCGGCCCAGGAACAAAAGTGCAGAGGCAAAGGCGGTATTCATGATTGGTTCGGATTTTCTTTTCAAAAAAAAAAAACAAGACGTTATCAATGGCGCAAGGCTGGCCACCTCGTTGGAAGCGACGTTTGTTGACTTGGTTGCGACAGGTGAGGAAGAGGCGGGAGCTCCACCAACAACTGAGCGACACTGACGAGGTTGAAAAAAAAAATCGAAAGCCTAATAGCGCCACAGTGGCACAAGATCAAATGCCGTGAATGTGAGACTTTTTCTGGCAATTTGGTCGCTGCAGTACCCAAGCAGTCTCTGTTTCTCGGGGCGTTGTGCTGTGCGCCGGAAGAAAAAGGGGGGGGGGGGGGGCCTTGCAGGGCAGGCAAGGATGGGATTTGTCGGATGGATTCCGGGAAGTGGTGGCACAATATGCTGGTTCGAGTTCGAGTCTCAGGTCGGGTCGGGTAGGGAAAAGGAGCGATTAATGGGTTGACTCGAAAGGTCGTCGGCCCTCGACAGGGCAAAAGCAGGCAGTGCAGAAGCTTTCGCTGGTCGTGTCACACTTGCAGTGCCTGCGTGGGTCGCAAGACACAGTCGTGGAAAAAGGAAATCCAACGTCCAAGACTCGACAAGATAAAAATAAACCAGCGCAGATATGAGGCGATGCCGGTACAGCTGCTGTGCCAGCGACAGCGCCACTTGCAAGGATGCGCAATCGAGGGTTGTGCTGTTGAAGGGGCTGCACCAGCTGTCTGGGACGCAATGACCCGTCCTCCCTTTGTCCTCTTCGGCGCGGGCGCATGCAAAGGGTCCAAGACCTTGCGGTCAAGATGGAGGGTCGTACACGACACGACAGGTGGGACAAGACCAGACAAAACAAGAGAGACAGGGAGTAGGATAGATATAGGCCAGGGTAGATGATGCGGGTAGAAGCAAGCGTAATGTCCCAGGGCAGGGGAGAGAGAGATAGCGAACGGACGAAAGTGAAAGACGAAATGATGTACGGATCAGTCTCCTGTCCCTATCTGCCTGCAAAGCTAGGTATGTATGTAGCTAGACGATGGCGCTAATACCCAGCTAGACCTATGGCAGTAACGAAGTGGGGTTCAACATTACTGTATAAACACCGTAAAAATGCACTTGTATCTTTACATAAAGAGATTCTATGAATCTATTATTTCTATTAATATATATATTTATTACTAATTAGTTTACTAATTTAAAAAAAAAATATTGTATAATATTCTAGACTAAGTTTATCATAGATAAGTGCTAAGTATATTAAGTCTTTTATAGAGAACATAAGACTAAAAACGCTTTACTACTACTAATGGTTTCAATATTGTTCAAAATTATATCATCTTAACCTTAAGAAAATGTTAATGTTGTAGAGAAAAATAAGGCGGGTGACAGTATCCCTTGAAGCATACAACTCTCCTAAGCCACGGCAATGCCTCTAGCATTACAGTAGTTGGAAACGAAAAACTCGTCAAGTACTCTAGTATACATCACCGTATGCGAATCCTTGCGATATCTCCAAGGAGTGACGATAAGCGCCAATTTGCTTTCAGCTGCGAATAATGGCAATCTACTTATTGGGCACCAATATCATAAGCTGTGACATGGCTTCAACAACGGAACGGAGAGAAGATTCTGGACCAATTAATCATGCATGTGCCATGGCGTTCCGGCTTTGCGCTTGCAAGGAGCTCCTCCACTCACTGAGACATTGTGAAAAGCCATCCACGACAGAGCGCAGGCATCCGCCATCGCAGTCGCCAGCGAGATACTAATTAACGGTTCTAGGGCTTTCGCTAGGCTGCCAACTCATGGCCTCACATTCGACGGAAATCATGAAAGATGTTACTCTTAATATTTAATTCGTGAGTACAGATTAGACGTTTTGTATATAATATCCCGCCCCATGCCAGTAGAAAGTCGCAAAGAAAACGTGAGGCGCCTGTATATTTGATGGCAGAGTTGCAGCTAGGTACTACCAACCAATCTACTAATAGTGCAAATGTGCACAAAAGAAAAACGGTAGAAAAACGCCGAACCCAAAAGTCCCGGGCTTTCCCAAGCCAATTCAATGTTGGTGCGCACACAGCATGCCACGGCTCATTCGCCGGCGGCACGGCGGGCATTCTCTCTGCCAATCTTTTTGAAGAAAGCATTGCTCTCCTTTTTGCCCTTCTTCTTGAGGCCTTGGTTGAACCTCTTGTTCTGCTCAATGTAGGCCATGTCCTGGCCGCCACTGAGCTCGCCCAGAGTGCCCGCAGTTCGTCGGGCTTTCTTCTTAGTCCGACCCATGTTGCCGCTATGGAACAAATCATCTGTAATGTCCTCATCTTCAGCCCCCTCGTTCTCGACCAGCACCTTTTGCAGCAACTCTCGCCGCTCTGAGGCGGTTGCGAATGCCAGTCCCGGCGTCTGTTCTATATTTGCTAGTTGGGTAATGACCTTGAACGCGTAGCCCTGGTCGACGAGGAAGGCCTGTCTCTTTGATGAAAAATACATTTCTTGTGTATCTTTCGAAACCAGCGAGTAAAAAAATGCATTGAAGCCCTCGTCATTGCGTCTTTTGGCTCGTAGAATTCGTCCAAGGCGCTGCGCCTCTTGACGTCGAGAACCGTAATGCGATGAAATTTGAATAAGGCATGTGGCTTCGGGCAAGTCAAGAGAGGTATCACCAATCTTTGACAGAAAAAGCGTATTAACAAGCGGATTATGTTGAAAATTTTCCAATACCTTGAGTCGCTCCGCTTGGCCTGTGCCACCATAGATGAAGGCTTTGCCAAGCTTGAGTGCGTAAGCTTTCAGAGCATATACATTGTCAGAAAAGACGATAATCTTATCTCCACGGGACTCATGGTAGTTAATAAGGTATTGACAGGCCTGGAATTTGCGCGGGTTCATAATGTAAAGCAAGTTCTTCTTGCGGGATGGTGCACGAAGATATTCATCGTAAAACTCGGTTGGCATTGAGCACCAAACCTCCGCACACTGCACGCGAGCGATATGTCCCTGCTTCGAGAGCTCCATCCAGTTTGCTTCAAAAAGCTTCGGGCCAATAAGGAAGTTGAGATCCGAGATCTTATCATCCTCTCGAAGTAACGTGGCAGTTAAGCCGAGCTTGGAATGTGTCTTAATGGAAGAAGTAACCCTTCGAAAGATGTTTGCTGGCACGACGTGCACTTCGTCGAGCAACATAAGGCCCCATTCTCTCCCTGTAAGAAATTTCATCATCTTTTCCGCATCATAGGAACGCGCTCTAGATTGTGTGACCATAGAGTAGGTAGTGACGATAATACCAGTACTGCCAGTGAAGACGGACCCCTTCGAATCAGATGTGAAAGCCACAATATCATCAGGATTGATATTAGACCACTTGAGGAATTCGTTTCGCCACTGCACAACTGACATGGAGCTGGTGCAGAGCACAATCACGCCCTTCTGAATGGTACACGCAGCTGTAATGCCGACCAAGGTCTTGCCAGCGCCACACGGCAGAACGATGAGACCACTCTTGGCTCTGCCGTTACCAAACATCTTGCTAAGGCTTTTTTCTTGGTAAGGTCGAATTTGAGTACCGGGTCGGAGATCGATATCGAGATTGGGGTTTGCCTCATCGCGTCGAAAGTCGTATTCTTCCAGAACTGGATAACCGAGGTTGAGGCATTCCTTCTGCACTGTCTCAACATCCTTATCTGCAATTTCAAAAGCGTGCGTTACTTCTTGGTCGTCGTCATCATCGTCTTGCAGTCTTGATTTGACTTCCTGTTGGGCTGATTGTTGTTCATTCTCGTTGGTGGTCGTCTGTTTGATGCCCGCAGCATTCTTGGTGCCGGGAATGACCAATCCCCCAATCTTAGGCGCCGTCGTGGTCGTAATCTCCTCCGTACCCTGAACACGGAGCGGTCCAATTTTGGGGTTTTTTAAGAGCATTTGCAGCATTTCCGGGTCAGGACTTTCCACGTAATACTTGGTGTTTTTCAACACAAGCTTGACTTTACCGTAGGTTTGCGTGCAGCTAGTGATGAAAGCTCGAATTTCGTCGGGCAGTGGTGTCTTGAGAAATCTCTCGAGTGTATTAATAATATCCGTTGGAGATAGGCCTACAGACACAGCAGCGTAGAGGCTGTGCATGGTGAGGGCGTACTCGTGCATAAAAGTCGGTCGCGATAAGGGTTCGGAAATAGTAACAAGGAAATCTTGCGCTTGCTCAGCCAAAGGGCTGAAGCTCTCCAGAATGATGCGCCCCTTTTGAGGGTCAATCCATAGAGGCCTATTTCGGTGGTCCTTTTTGAGGACAAGATACGAATAATCATTATCACCAAAGATGTGCGGGATCGGGTCTTTAATGTGGTGTCGCTTCTGGTATCGATTAAGAGAGAAGCGATCTATGTTTTTGTCGATATCGCGCTCGAGAACTTCATCGATCGGTGCATCGTCTTCCTCGTTTTCATCGTTACTACCGATGCTGCGAGGCGTGGCAAGACCGGGTGTGCTCGTGCGTGATGTCCGCCCAGTCTTTGCCGCTCCCTGAACGTTGCTGATAGCTTTCCGCTTGAGAGGCATTGCTGTGATATCGATGCCTTAAGAGACCAGCGGCAACGAACAGGCAATAATGCGCGGGCCTCTTCGCGCTGCCGATGTGTGACGAGTGTGAATAGTGTGAAGCGTAGCCTAGTACTCTAATAGGTCCTTTGTCACTGTTGTCAGACAATCGCTGACTAATACCTAACTACCGCTCTGGGTTGCCCCTCCAAGGTTCTGGGACCGTGTTGCTGATGAATTTTATACCCATCATACTGCTTCGGTTTCAATGCTGAGACCACTACAGCCATGTGGTAAGAAAAATTACTGCGTGGTGTAATATTCCTAGCAGATCTAATGATCCAATAGCAAGCACATTCTCAACGCGCAGGTTGCAATCCGATCTCCTTGCTGTATGACGTTCCGCCACTCGGCCCGTACTTCACTGCTCGAACTGACATGTTTTACCCTGCTTTGGCTAGGCCGCAAATGGTTCGACTGTGCAGAGTGCCACGCTGAACAAGAAAAACATCCGCTTCAGCAGTCATTCGACATGACCTTTGCTTGCAAGAAATGCAAGAAGTGCTTCCGCAAAGACACCCAGGAGTTCGAGGAGAGCGACGAATACTGCCCGCATTGCGATAACCACTTCGTCATAGAAGCCAAGATCGCCAAACCAGCACTCACGATCGAGAGTGATGATACTCGAGTTAATAATAAGCTGCTTAAAGATGACCGAGCTCGAGGGAAACCCCTTCTACGGTCCATGTTTGACCCAGACGAGGACGCAGATAAGCTCGGGTAGAAAACTGTTGATACAGCTGCGTTTCGCTCTTGTTGAGAATTTACGAGGAGAATGATATCTTGGTATCGGGGCCCAGACCGCTCTGTAATGCGCATTGCGGTGTGCATACTTCAGCATGATTCAGATGTCCATCTAAGCAGCGAGTACTTGCAATAAATGTTGAGACATTGACATTGTTCTATCAACAGCGGTAAAGAGCTACCCTCTCCACAGCTGTTTAACCATGGGCCTCGTTTGATCCCCATATTACTCAGCGGTGGAGTCATCCTGGCTTCTTGTAGGGATAGCTGTGCCGCTGATGCCAGGAGCACGACCGGACTTCTTCTTCGCAGCCTCCTCCTGTTTCTCCTGCTCAATCTCCTTCACGTAGCGCTCAATCTCTTCCGTTGGAAGCATCTCGATAGTGGCTCCGGGGGCCATCAGGGCGATCTCAATATTCTTGGCTCCTGTTTGCACGACTTCCAGCAGGGACTTGATGGCCAGGCGGATAGTAGCCTCCCGATTCATCTCCTCCGTGTAGTTGCGTTCCAAGAACTCGCGGACGGTCTTGCTGGAGCGGCCGATGGCATTGGCCTTCCAGGCAGAGTATATGCCCGACGGTTCGGTCTGATAGAGGCGGGGGACCTTGCTATTCTTATCGAAGCCCACAACCATGGTGCTGATGCCGAACGGGCGGACACCGCCGGCCTGGGTGTACCGTTGCTGTACTCCGGCGACATATTTCGTAATGTATTCGATAGTAGCAGGGTCTTCCACGGTCAGTCTGTGCGACTGGGCCTCTAGACGGGCCTTGTCGACGAGAATTCTGGCGTCGGCATTGAGTCCGGCGAAGGCAAGGGCAACGTGGTTGTCGAGAACTTGAATCTTGGAGGGGGTAATTCGGGTATCTTGAAGCTTCATGGCAGAGCGCTTCTCGCAGCCAAGCACAACGACGTCTTGGCCTTTGACCCCAACAGCGCAGGTTCCTACGAAGGGGAGTAGTCAGTACTTGCTCGGTTGCGCGACAGCGACACGGCAGATGCTCACCTCGCTTGACAGCTTCACCGGCATACTCGACCTGGAAAACATGTCCATCGGGACTAATACCAAAGTTAGAACAATGCGCAATCCAACGAGCCTTCGGGGTGGTTGTTTTCACCTGAACACTATTTCAGTGGTTAGCATTGAGCTCACAGAGGGCCGGTATTTCTGATCCAATTACGTACCCGACAGAGCTCTGTCATAACCCGAAGCCATTGTGTATTATAATTTGTCTGTTCTCAAATTGATTAATTTTGCGCGTAAGACGAGGGGTGTTATTTGCGACAGGTTGGAAGATGGATGAATTTAGTCGTTTGCTGCGCGAGTGGAAGAGCTCGCATCCCAGACTGGAGAATGGAGAATGGAGCTCGTCAGTGAGCTTCGTCACAGTTGTAGCCTACATAGTAGGTGCGGCGGTTGGCATGGTGCTGACCTAATACAATCGAAGAGCACTACGCTTATGCTTAGCCGGAGTTTTGCCTGCTAGTACATATGACGAGGATACCAAATAATGAACAGCTACCCTGTAGTGTGCTTGCCAGAGGATTAGCGGACCCGAGACTCATCGTGCTCCTGTTCGCTATCATTGGCAGCATCATCGTGCGATCGACCACAGTTGAGATGAGACCTTTCCCATGTGAAAGGCTACCGGAACACCGCAGATGGCGTCTTCTTTACAAGACAGACTTCTTCACCAGGCTTACTCACTTTAATGTTTGCTTTTAGAGTAGATGCGGACTAATCGTCAGCGCTGACAAAGTTTCCAGTCTCTATACCCGAGCAATCTACAAACTTTAATCCATAGGGATGGGAGATGTTAAATAGAGTTAAATATCTTGACAATCTAATAATCCAAGCAGATAAACCCGTAAGTAGTTCCGGCTACTTTACTTTTATATGGATAACAAGGTCCGAGCCCTGCCATACATCAATCAACCAATGCCTTCCTTCATCCAACAGCCCGAGTCCAGCGGGGTGTGAGTTGGCAGGTGGCTGTCTTTTGTCACAGCTCTAGGCCCCCGATGGCTTATTAATAATGAGTATTTTATGTCGTTGTGCTTTTCAGAAGAAGAGGAATGCCAAAAAAACCGACAACGAAGCTGAGTCAGGCAACGAGAAACACACTTTAGTATTGCGCGATCTCCTGCCACATCTGGCCCTGCAGATTGTCGGCGACGCCCTGGCCTTTGGCCACGAGGCGGGAACGGAACAGCTCAATCTCAATAGTCTCGTAGACACCGTCCTGCGCCCCCATGCTGTCGAAGCCGCCGCCACCGTCACCGCCGGATGTCATTTGGAGTTTGTGGTAAAAGTCGAGGGCAACCGTCATGGGCGCGACGAGCATGTCAGGCTGCGCGGTGAGACGGAGGGCGGAATCTAGCCCGCGGCAGATCTTGGCGGCCATGTCGCGGCCGTCCTGGTACCGAGAAGGCTCGAGATGCATGTTGCTGCTGTTGCTGGAGGGCGGCGGAGCGGTTAGCCAGATGCCGGTAAAAGGATCCAACACGGGCTGTCCGACAACGGCAAGGAGATCGAGGATGCAGCGGTGAAAGATGATCTGCGACATCCAGTAGTAGAGCATGGCAAAGGCAGTCAGCTCATCGTGAAACTCGTACGCGGCCGCCCCGTCGCTCTCCAAGACGCGGGGGTGGTCGACGTCACCCATCGAGTGGGCAAGCCAGGCAGCAAAATGGCGCTCAATAATCAGGCACGTGTGAAGCAGGGTCTGGGTCTTGTAGCGACGCTCGACCGAGGGGGTCTGGTGGATGAGCGCGTCCGTCTGCGCGAGGACGGGCGGCATCCGCAGCATGATGTCGAAAAGGGCGTCGAGGGATGACTTGTGATGGTTCTTCCACGGCAGCGACACCCACTCCGAGTCGGAGAGGAAGGTCTCGCGGCGGTGAAGTACAGCCAGGCACACACCGATCGGGCGATAGACGCGCACGAAGAACTGATGGTTCGGGAAGGAGGTGAAGCTGAGCGGACCGAGTCGCTTGACCATGGATTCCGAAGCGAGCCCCCAGTTAGAACTGGGTGAGGCCTGCTACACACGCCAGTTAGCCTTTTCGTCCATTGGGCAGCTAAAACACCGATGGAGGGGAATCTGTCAAACACGGACCTCGAATAAAAAAAGACAGTAGGCTGTGGATTGGGCGGCATCTCCTTGGATGCCATGGTGGCAGAGCAGGCACTTGGCACTCACCCAGAGCGGCACATCATGGCTGGCCACATGCTCATCATGGTATTCACCGTGAAGCTCAAGAGGCGAGTACGGCGGCAGGGAGATTCCGAAGCTGTTTCCAGACAGGGCAGCTCCCGGAGAGCGCACAACGGTGTGCAAGCTGGTGTGCAGGGCGGCAATGTTCTTGCCGCCGTGGGAGAGATCTAGATTGTCGTCCCAGGCCGATTTGTGGACCGGCGTCTGGCAAAACGTGGGCGAGTGCGACTCGGAGCGCTCTCGTTTTGGCTGAGGCGACTTGGATTGTTGCTTCAGCTGCTGCTTCTTGCTTCCGGAACCGGAGCCGGAGCCGGAGCCGGAGCCGGAAGAGGTGACGCGCTTGGGATGTGAAGCGACACGACCGCGGTCTTCGGGTGTGCCGGTGATGAAGACACGCTCGCGCTCATAACCCTCGCACTCTCGGCCGCTGCTTGTGCATTTGCGGCAGTGTGGACGCTCATTGGTACACTATGGCACGATGCCGTGTTAGCCCGCTTGGTTGAGGGAGGGTCGAGTTTTAGTTGCCCCAAAAGGCAGGCTCTCAGCTAGCATATCCAGATCGAGCTCAGACCAATGTTTTCTTCCCTTGTTCCTGCTAGCGCGGGAGTATATCAGGTAGGGCTGGGGATAAGGGCAACCGGCGAACAAACTCTTACCGTGACGCGGCGGCGACGACAAGTTTCACAGCCCTTGTACTTTCCAGGAACGCCAACCATGGCGGGCGAGTCGGTGGGCTCAACTTGCAAGCTATAGTACATGCAAGTTGATTTGCCACTGTGGGAGAGGACGGCGGACGAGTAGGCGTTTTGTCGGGATGGGGTAGGATTACCTTGCCTGGTCCTGCTTCTCCAGCTGGCCAGGGATTCAACATGACGAGAAGAATTTGCCACCGACGTGGACTATATATGTAGTAGGATGCCGAGCCGCAGGCCGATACTGTGCGCCGAGGGTCTCGTAGGAGAAAGGCAGAGAATAGAGCGAGAATCAAATTTGGGGCAATTGTGTCGGCAGCTAGGGGACGTATACACGACTCCACCGGCATGTAAGCCATGAGGCTGTTGAAAAGGCCTTGACGATTGCCAATTGGGCAGCGCAGGTGTGAGCCTGGATTCTGTGTTTCTGTCTCTGCCATACACCCACACACCCCCTCCCGATCCTGCTCCTGCTCCTGCTCATCCTCCTCCTGCTCATCCTCCTCCCGCTCCTCCTCGGCTTTGGCTTTGTGCCGTACTTTGAGCTCTTGTGCTTCGCTTGACCCCCAGATGGGCTGCGCAGTCAGCGGCGGCGGCCTCGCATCCACCGCCCGGAATCGCCGTTGAGCTAGGGCCAGGGCCGCGCTGCCGAAGGGTGGGGGATTTTGGATTGGTGGAGCTGATGCTGGCAGCTGGCAGAAGCTTGATGCTTGATGATATAATGATTGGGCCGGAAGGCGGACAGCGGTATGCAGCAGGGGGAGGGGGGCTCCAAGAGGAGAGCAGCCCGGCCCCCGCTGGTTGGACGAGGCCGCAGCGCACCAGACATGTACCTAGGATACGGTGATTTTACGAATGGACGGACAAGGCAAAGCCATGCATGGCTGACAAAGAAGAAGATGTATGATAGATGTGCTCTGGTCTGTGACTGGCCGTCTCTCGGTTCCGCAGATTACATAGCATGCCTCGTGTTGCCGGGATCGTGGGAAGAGAAAGATGGGGCATCGGACCATGGTGTGCCTGCAAGTTCATAGGGCTGATGGTTGATGACGAGTCTGGGCAAATGATTCGTCTGGTGAATGCTCTGGTTGGGCAAGGAGCCAAGAGTGAAGCGTGAAGTGAGAGTGGGGGCTGAGGCGGTTTGAGTGAATAGAAAGACTGCAAGACAAATGACAAATAGAGGATGCAAGACCTAGTTAACTAGGGGGTCTTCTATAATACGTTAGCTGGACGTGCTGAAGGCTGCCGGTCCATTGATTGGCAGACTGTAGTACATGGTTGTACATAGGTACTAGCTGCCTGATGTCCACTATCTGTTTTTTTTAGGTGGGCTTCCCAGCTAGAGTCCCCTGGGGCTTCCCTAGAGCCACCTGCATCCCCTGTTTCTGCCACCAATTACAGACCACGACAGCGCAGATGGAACAGCCTGGGTCAGCCTCCCTGGAAGCCTCACCGGGCAAGGCTGGATGCCCGCCGTGATTGGTCAGGACACCAAATGAATTCCGCCTTAGCGCTGTAGCCTTTCTGCACGTCTTTTATCGAAGGCTTGTTTTTTTCCACTGTGTTTCTTTTTTCTGTGGACGGATAGTGCTGGCGAGGCAGACTCGGCAACGGCAGACGACTGAATTCTGCCTTATTAGTATCTGCTTGGTCTTGGAGTTTCCTTGGCCCCCTTTCAAAGACGGAAAATGAGTCGGAATTCGACACGGTACCACCATCTCCCTTGATCGCAAGAATGAATTACAATGCAGAAAACGGTACTTAGCGTCGTATCTGGGCAATTTAGCTATCAGATCCCCCCGTTCTAGAAGAACGGAAGTAGTCTACATATCAGATTATAGTGCCATCTTGTTTCCGTCGTATAGTCTGATGCGACCATTTCCAGTATGGCCGCCTCGCGTCTTTCATGCCCAACATTTGAATTAATCAACTTGACAAGAATTGACGGCTCAGCAGCACCATCTGACATGCTGTCAGATTTGGCGACGCCTGAACCTAATACAAAAGCTACCTAGCTAATACGTCACTCTCACACTGGGCGCCTTGCCCGATGTGCAACAGCCTAACAGGCGCCCCTTTGCCCAGCAAATGACAGTCTATCATAGACGACAAAAAGCCCCATCCGCCATGCGCAGCCAGCGCCCTGTGCTAAAACAACAGTTACCGCCTTGCACAGCCGGCCCCTGTGCTAGCATATCAGATAAACGCAGCGTCGTGTCGTGGGAGGGAGGGGTGGCAGCTGAACCCGCATGACATGACTCTTGGTTATTCGACTGCAATATCTATCAATTGGATGACTCTTCTGCCGAGTCGGGTCTGCCTTCCCTGCTCGACAACGCGGTACCCCATCCCGACGCTTCCGCCACTGCGAATCCGTAGAATAGGAAACCGGCAGGTAGGCTATGAATTTGACGACCTGCTCGCCATCTTTCTGCTGCTTGATACCTTGCGTCATCACCGTCTCTCTGTTTCTTTCTGTCTCTCCTTTCAAACCGTCTACTCGACTCGTCCTGCTGGCAGCCATCTTGGCCTCCGCTATAGGTACTTGTACGGGTTCATGATACCATTCTACCGACGCTGATTGTTAGCTGGTTGTCTACCACTTCTTCCTCGTCATCCTTTGCGTAGACGAGTGCAGCCATCCCCAAAACGAATACGATCGTGCCTGTACACGTGTCTATAGGGCTGACGACACAAGAGCCGACAGGAACAAGGGGGGGGGGGGGGGGGGTATCCTGCTTACCGGGTCATATAAATGCTTAATTTGTTTCATCAAGCCAATCATCGTCTCGTCTCGTGAGTACTGAATGTAATTTTTCTTGGCCAGCCCCAGACCGTGCTCCGCACTGATGCTGCCTCTACGCTTCGCAATCCACTCGTACACATACGGCTCCAGGACCGCCTCCACGGCCTTGTCGTACCGTCGGACCACGACGTTGAGGTGCAGGTTGGAGTCGCCCATGTGGCCGTAGCCGACGCACCCCAGCACGGGATGCTCCTCCGAGTCGCCCAGCAACCCAGCCTCGGCCAGTCGCGTGTTCACGTCCGGCACGATGCTGTACATGTCTGCCAGCGGAATCGACACGTCGTACTTGTAGACGCCGCCCCAGTGTGCGCTGACTTCGGGCACGCTCTCGCGCCATGCCCACAGCGCCTTGATCTGTGTTGCGTCCTGCGCGACCACCCCGTCTGCGACAATCTCCTGGCCCATGACGTCTTCTAGGAAGGCCTCGAGCTTCGCGTAGTCGTGCTCGCCGTTGGAGCCGCTCGTCTCGATCAGGCAGTAAAACGGAAACTGGCCCTCAAGCGGCATTTTCTCCCCCTTGGCCCGCCGCACCAGCTCTTGGCTGAGCCCATCCATCAGCTCAAACGCGGACAGAATCTCCGATAGCTGCGTTTTGGCTGCACGAAACGCCCGTTGCGCCATCTCGTATGACTCCAGCCCCAAGAAAGCCACGTTGACCGCGCGCGGCCGCTGCGGGCACTGGATACACAGCTTGGTGATGATGCCAATGGTGCCCTCGGCACCGATGAAGAGCTGCTTCAGGTCGTAGCCCGTGTTATTCTTGCGCAGTGTGCACAGGTCGTTCACGACGGTACCGTCCGGCAGCACTGCTTCCATGCCAAGCACGCTACCGTGCAGACTCCCGTAGCGTATCAGTCGCAGGCCACCCGCGTTTGTTGCGACGTTTCCACCAACCTGGCATGAGCCTTTGGCGCCGAGATCTAGCGGGAAGATGTACCCGCGCTCCGCCAGGTACTGGTCCGCCACATCGAGCACGCAGCCTGCACCGAGCACGAGTGAGCCGCTAACCTCGTCGAAGGACTCGATCTCGTTCATGCGCGCCATGCTGATAATGACCTCGTCGAACACCGGCACCGAGCCGCCCACGAGGCCCGTGTTGCCGCCTTGCGGCACCACCGCCAGCATCCTGTCGTTGCAGTATTTGAGGATCTCGCTGACCTGCTCCGTGGTCTTGGGCTTGACCACGAGGCGTGCCTGCCCGCGGTATTTGTGCATCCAGTCCTCGTTGAAAGGGAGCAGATCGTCCTCGGCGTCCCTGCTCACGCCGTCGATGATGGCGGAGTCACCACCCAGCAGCTCGCGGAAGAAGGCGACATGCTCCCTTTTCAATTGAGCAAACTTGACATTGCGCTTGATTTCTGGATACGTCTCCGATGTCATCTTGGCGACTCGGTGAGCCGGTGAAGGCGCAATCGGTCGCGAGCGTGTCGTCACGAAGGAGCGGGTTACCGTGGTGGCGGCGACCCAGGCTCGGGGCAATGCGGCGGGAAACGCGCAACGGGGCGCCCGGGTCGCTCGTGCGAGGAGTGCCATCGTAAGGCTCTTGAGTATCAATTCGGTTCGGACGGACGTTATATCAGCGCAGAGCCGCGTTATTTCCAAGTACCTGCGTTGACAACGTTATAACTGCTCCTGAAATTATTATGGCCGCCGGGTCCTTTCGGTGGCCAGTTTTGGCGGGTCTGCGCTCCGAACCCGGCCCGCATCCCAGAGAAACCAATCACCGTTACTTATCTCATAAGCGCTTCATGACTTCTTAAAAGCTCCCAGCTTTACTTTATTACATACATCTAAACTGGTATCCCCACTGTATAACTATAATTCGTTGTCGCCGACGGTCGGACATCGTGCCATACCTGATTAACGCCTGTGATTGCATGACGCAAAAGATTCTCCTTCCAGTTGAAAAACGCAGGGTATTCGGCTAATTCTAACGTTCAAAATCGAGATGTATATACAGGTGTATACGTCGAGGTTTCCCACCATCACAACACTAATATGCGCATAATTATATCCATCCGATAAAGATAATCACAGTATACAGGGCCTTCCGCCTAAAGTCAACCCACAGTCGAATCCATCATCTGATCTACCAGCCATTCGCCTTGCCATCTTTGCGAGGACCGTCATCTCCCAAGTTTGTTCTGTCCTGCAAAACACCACTGGGGACTTGCGCACCCTCTCTCTGGTTGTTGATCATCTTCTCCATGAATGAAATATAGTCGTATTGCGGCATGCCTCGGTCAGCAGACATGTCTGGTCCCGTATGAGCTGGCATGATGCTGCTGAGCTGCTCGATAACCTCATCCGGGACAAGACTGTGTCGGAGGTCCATTTCGGTAACGTAAGGCTTGCCGTCTGCAACTTCGCGAAACGACTGAAAGACCTGCTCAGCAGTGTTTTGGTCTTCCGTCACGTCGACCATGAAGCGAATGAATTGCTCAAACGTCACCTCGTCTCTGCCGCCAGACGTGTCCAAAAAGTAGCCGTGCATCTCTTCCTCGGAGAAAACTAGACCCAGAGATGCCAGAGCCGCGCTGAATTCCAGCTCCTGAAGTGCGTTGGAGTCGTCCCGGTCAAAATGGCGGAATACACTTTCAAATTCCTCCAACTGAATGGGCGTCAAATTTGTCATGTTTCGCGCCACCATCTGATTTTCCAAAAACGCGAGTTTCTTCTGGACAGACGACTTGACCAGTGTGAGTTCGTATGCGAGTTCATCGTACGAATACGTAGTGAAGTCGTTCTCCTCAATATTGGCCTCGATGCACTTGGTCTCAACGTCGAGTATCGTCTCCAGATATCTGTCGAGAGGCGCCAAGTTACTGCTCAACTTTCTGACGTGGTGTAATTGATCTTCAAGGTCGCCGTCAAGGCCTGAGATGGCCATCTGCATAGTCTTGAGCGCCATGGCAAAGTCATTTGCCTTGTCAGCAAAGGACTTGCGGAGAGAATTTTTGATACTGTAGCCACGTTAGTAAATCATGTCTTCTTGCCTGAATTCAAAGTGACTTACTCCCGAATCGTCTCGTTGATCAATTGCGCTCGGCCCATCTCTTTCTGAGTCAAACCAGTCCAGTCATCCTCAAGCTTGTTAAGGCTCAAATGTGCTGGCGGCTCATATGGTCGAAGACGGTATGTTCCCAGCTTTGTCTTGATATTGCCTAGCAGGGTTGCCAAATCACTCTTTTCTGCCACCCAGTCTCTTTTTTGTCCTCGCTTGTACTCGGAAAACTTGGCCGCCTGGGCCTTTGCGTCTGCATAAGTGCCTTCAAAGGTAGATTGTGTCCAGTCATCCCTTTGGGCGTTGATCTTTCCCAAAAGCTCGGTCATGCGCTTTTCGTATGTACTCTGCATCTCCCAGACGCCTTGCATGCTGTTGACAAATTTCTCAACTCGCCGCCCGGCATTCTCGACTTTTTCCATCTGAGAGAAAGCGTGGAACCAGTACGCAATATATGTCATCAAACTTCTCTCGTCAGGCTTAGCAACATCGGCGACATCTTCGACGTCTAACAACTTGGGTATGCCAATCTCTTCTGCCGCCAAATCAAAGGCAAGCTGCATGTTGCCCTTGTGATCGGACTTGTCGAGAGAATCGAAATCGATAAGGTCGGGTCTGTGAATGTCTAGCAAGGCGCAGAATGCAAGGCCGTCATTCCAACTGGTGCTGAAGTCCCGAACCTCTACCTCGTCGTAGCATGCTGTCTTCCGTTGGCACCAGAGAAGCAAGCCCTCCTTGGCCGACATGCCCTCCTGGTTGATATCGCTGATGGTAAAGCGTAGAATCAATGTCCATATTAGACCAAGAACGATTTTTCGGTTCCCGTCTACAATATCCTCCGCGCCGATATTCGTCATTTGGACGCCTCGTGATCGAATAAAGTCGAGAGCCAGGTTCGCATTTTCGAATTTTTGAACTCGGAGTTTCGGTTTCGAAGCATAACGACCGAGCGATTCGCCTGATAAGCATTCCAGCAGATGAATAAGTAGAACCTATCAGTCGCACATCAGCAGAAGCACTACAACCAGGGCCATGCACAACATACTCCGTCACTCATATCCTTGACGATGTCTTTGATCTCCAGATCCCGCTGAATCAGCTTTGCATTTAACCTAGGCCCCATGCATGTTAGAAAAGCATTGAGCGAAAACACCATGAAAGCCTGTACCATTTTGTGAACGTTTTTTGCTGGACAGTAATCCAGCGTTGCTGATCGGCAAACGTCATCTTGTTTTCTGTCGCTCGAGACCAACTGTCGCCCTATCTCAGCCCTGCTTTTCGAAAAATTTCAAGTAGAAGTTGAATAATCTACCAAAGGCGTTGGAAACACAAACGATAGCTTGCCCGCTTCAGGTATCCAGCATCCGATGGCGGTATGTCGGTGTAGGGCAGCTTCGTAGCAATGTGGGGTGATCCTGTGCTTGGGCGGGAGTCGGAAGCTGGCCACCTGCACAATGATTGCGTCTTGTGTCTGACTAGTTGACTGCTGGGAGTTCGTCCGCTGCAAATCTCCCGTCGAGTAAAACCCACTAGTTATTAGAAGTTTCGCAGATGTAATGCACAGGTCGGTGGTGACGTTGGACAAAAGTCGGCGTCGTGGGGTAGGTTTGTACCCACTTCGAACGGCCCAAGTAAACAAAATTGGAGGTTGCTGGGCGGCAGTGTGGTTCTAGGTTCTAGTTAGGTACAAAGTTAGGTAGGTCCGGGTACATCTCTCGCGGAGGTACTGCCCGGATAGCAGGTAGCATTTAATAACAAGTTAGTGTTAGGCACTGAATACTATGTAGGTCCCTCAGCAGCTTAGTTATCACACTCAGCGGCCTGATAAACGGCTTGAAGGTTTAAATATATATCTTTTGGCAGATATATAGCAACATTGGCTGCTTTTTTTTGGGGGGGGGCGGGGGGGGGGAGGGCTGGCAGTCTGATGGTTGCGGCCGTGGTTCGACGCGCCGTTGTTGCTAGCAAAATCAAACATAGAGATACCAAACAGCATACACAACCTTTCATCCAGCCTGCCCGCGACAGGCTGTCATTACGGTAATGGTTGGCCATTTGTACCAAGCTTTCAATTCGCCCAATATATGATTTCATAACGCAAATAGCCCACCTGGGCGATGATCAATTAGTACATGATACACTGCGTAGGACCTGTCCAACTCCTACGCTCAAGACCTCTAAGCCTGATGCTAATGGCTTGCTATTCCCCCTTAGCTTGCTACCGCCTAGCGCGACTGCCAGAGCCAGACTTGGTGCGCAAGGTTGAGCGCTCCTTCTTCCATGCAGCAACCAGATGGTCAACGCTGCCTTTGTCGTGATCAGGCTTGCGCATGTACGTGAGCCTGGCTCTCCTGGCCCTCTTGGGCCGTCTCCAGATGATGTTTATGGCAGTGACCGTGGGGCTGTAAATCTTGAACCATGACTCGACGCTCGTCTTCATCATCTGGCCGCGGAGCAGAATGGCTGTGTCCACGCCGCGTCGGCGTATTTCCATCAGGACGCCCGAGAACGGTTCGCCAGTCTTAGTACTGACCATCAACACGTCGCCCGGCTTTGCAGCATCAGCCTTATCTTTGGCGAATAGAAGGGTCCTCGCGCCGGTGGGATCGAGCAATGTGATGTGAGCTTGGCGAAGCGCTGGCATTGGGTCTTTGAAGTTGGTTCGAACGGTCGGGAGCTCTGGGTAAATCTCGAAGCGAGATAGTCTCTCATCACGATCACCTAAAACAAAGTTAGCATGTTGCTCAGTGCAGACCAAGAATTCAGAGAGCAGCAGAACACACGTTGGCGACTCGTGAGAATAGGCTTGGTGCCAGTAGGGGTTCGGGGCGCAGCAGCCGTTGCAAGCGGCCTCTGTAATGCCCGCTGCTGCCTCGTTTGCCTCAATACCGCTTTGAGGCAGCCCAATGGCCGCCCAGGAACAAAATTCATAGTGGCTGAATGTAGAATGATTTGCTCTATCGAGCGCAAAACGAGATGCCAAGTCTCCAGTCTCAAACCTGCTGGACCAAAAAAGGATCGCAAAAGCCTAGCCCCAGCGCACCTTGTGATTGGCCCGCTTTCCGCGTTAGACAGACCCACATGCAAATTAGTATCGCGACTGGGACAAGACAGAACTTGGTTCGATGGAACTTCAGCTTCAAATATCACGACAGCATGTCGAACCCCTCTTTGACCTCGACCCTTAGGGTCCTCGGTCGAACGAATAAACGTCTGATTGGACAAGGACCTTCGTGCGCCAGGCAATTCAGCACAACAACACCACATGGTACGAAATATGGCATAAGGCTAGGCTTTATAGCTAATCACCTGCCGCAGGAGTTCGAGCGACTTTTGTCGAAACCGAGAATTCCGACTTAAATCAAGTGTTGAAGACTATTCAGGAGAAGACAATTTTTCCGTCTTATCTTCCCCAAAAACAGCGAAAGATTGTTTTCAACCCCAAAATGCGCCCATTCATGCAATCCAACCCTATCATTATCGAGGTCGACGGCATCGAGCACAGATTTTCCCCAATCGATCGCAGTAAGGACATCCCAAACTCGAAAAAGAGCTTCAACAAAGTCATGAACTTGATGGAGAAGCCTGAGGACTGGGTCAACCTGGGCACACTCCTATCAGGATACAAGAAGGCTGGCATAAAACTTGGCAGCCAACACTGGGGGAAGATTGTCCGCCGCGCTAACGAGACTGGAAATATCTACGCGGTAATTGAGTGTGCAAAGCAAGCAGAAAAGACCGGACTGAAGCTTCAGACACACGAGATGGTTGTGCGGCTCCTGGCCGGCATCAACGACAAGATTATCAACGGCGATCAGGCCGCCACGGTACAAGCCGTCAAATGGATGGACATGACGCTTGATCTACTGCACCGCCAAGACCAGGCGAAGAAAGGAGAGGCGGCTGCAGATACCCAAGTCCACGCATCGCGGCTGGCGCGTGGCCTCGTCTTATTCGCGCGGGCCTCTGCAATCTCGGCAAAGCAGGCGGCAGGAGAGGACACGGCTGCGGAGCTGACCCTGCTCAAGGACGAGTGGGAGCTCTTGAAGACGCTGTGGAAGGGCGCCAACCTCGATGACCTCTCTCGTCTCCCCGAGTTTGCGGTGTTAAATCCCAAGGCTGTGAAGGACCACAAGAACCTTAATGGTGCCACCTTTGTCGCCGTCATCGCGCAGAATATGAAGGCAATCTCGCTGGCCCGCGAATTGGGCTCGGCAGGCGCTGAGGAGCTCCATACTGTGGAGACCGCCCTCTCAGAATATCTTACCCAATATGCTATGAATGACAAGCGTCGCGACGGCAGCTGGGCCAACCTGTTCGCGAAGATTACCGGCGCCGAGCCATCCTGGCCAGCTGTGCCATCGAACCACACCAAGGTTAATGGGGAGCTCAAGGTTTAATATTGGGCAAAGCAAAGCAGATTGAAAATGTAATATAGGGCACAATCATACAATAGCAGATGGGCTCCTTGTATAAATCGCAATTCTATTTCTTCCCACATGGTTCGGGTGCTTAATCAAGGACAACATATTTTTTCAAGTGCTCAGGGATGGCACCAATCAGCTTCTTCTCAGTGAGCCACTTGCGGGAGAAGAGCCTATCCGCATACCGGTACGCACCATCACAGAGAACGGTCACGACCTTGTTGCCCTTGCCCAGCTTCTCCGCGACCTCCTTGGCGGCAACGACGTTTAGTGCCGAGCTGGCGCCTAGGTACAGCCCCTCCTCGTCGAGGCAGCGGTACACCATCTCGACGCTCTTCTCGTCCGAGATGGTCAGGGAGCCGTCCATCAGGTCAATGTCCGGGCGCAGGTTGTCCGTCACGCGGCCCTGGCCGATGCCCTCCGTGATGCTGCCGCCGCTCCGTTCGCTCAGCTTGCCGCCCGACTGTATGTACGAGTGCAGCACGCTGCCCGGCGGGTCGGCCAGGAAGCAGCGGACTCGCCCGCCCGAGGCATCCTTGAGGAAGCGCGTGACGCCCGCGAGCGTGCCGGCGGTGCCGGTCGCGCAGGTAAAGGCATCGACGCCACCGGCCGTCTGCGCCCAAATCTCGGGCCCTGTCGTCTCGATGTGCGCGCGGCGGTTGGCCGTGTTGTCGAACTGGTTGGTCCAGACGGCGTTGTCGAGGCGCGCGGCGTGTCGCGCCGCCTGGTGGTTGTAGTTGGCCGGGTTATCGAACGCGACCGCAGGGACGGGGTACACTTCGGCGCCTAGTAGCCGCAGCAGGTCGATCTTGCCCTGCGACTGAGTGTCGGGCATGTAGATGACGAGCTTGTATCCGCGGGACCGGCACACGTGGGCAAGCCCAATGCCCGTGTTACCAGCCGTGCCTTCGACCACGGTTCCGCCGGGCCGCAGCAGACCACGCTCCTCGGCGTCTTTGACTACATACAGCGCCGCTCGGTCCTTGATCGAGCCTCCTGGGTTCATAAATTCGGCCTTGCCTAGTATTTCGCACCCGGTCTCCTCGGAAAGTCGGTTCAGCCGGATGAGGGGAGTGTTTCCAATGGCTGTCGATTACGGGGATGTTAGCGCTCGAGTGCTGTTTTCCTGTTGGCGGCTCTTGCCGTATGCTTGGCCAGATCGCACGTCTTTTCGTGAGGGGAGGGGGGGGGGCGCTTACCAGCAGTGAGGCCGTGGGCAACGCCTTGGGCCTGCGAAATGTTTAGAGTGCGCGCCGAAGATTCCGCCGCCGCAACGGCGGCAGCTGCCAACCGTTGTGTTGTAATTCGAAACATGGTGCCGTGGCTACTTGGCTATGTCACAGAAGATACCCGGCCTCGAATTGAGAAGGAAGCACAAGAATCAGGTCGGATACAGGCGTCTGGGAGCTTCTACCTAGGTAGCAACCATTCTCGGAGCTGGTTTCTAGGCCGGCATGCTGATGTGGGGCGCACAAGCGACGGGCCAGAGCACGTCATCTCGGGTCGTCGCCACGTTGTTGACGGAGAACCCCTAATGTAAACACTCGTCTCTGGACTAGTAGTTCAAGATGACAGAACCCTTTGTTCCCTGAATATGTGAAGGCTTCGATCTTGTTTGTTTCGAGTTACATCCCCCAAGTAATCACCAACCATCCTAAGTTCTACTGTCAACGCGTATGTAGCCTGAAGGGAAGAGACCTTTGGCACCCATGTAAACGCCGAAATACCAATCACCATTCACATCCTCCGCCTCTCGAATCTCTGCGCCGCGAGGAAACATGAGCTCATCGTCTGCCCCTTTCTTCGGAAACCATGCCCACTTAGCAACACCACGTAGGCCGAAGCCGCCATCTGGCGGGAACAGGGTTGTTGTTGAGATTGAATCGTAGCTCGTTGGTGCTGTTGCTGCCATCTCTTGCGTCACCAGCCTTTCCAGCTTCTGGTCGTCTTGCTTCCACGACCACTTCTGGGAGGGGGGTTCTAATTGGATTTCGTGGCCAGGCGTCTCGATGCGAAGCTTGCGGCCCCCAACCAAGTCGCGCTCAATGTATCGCCAGTGGCCTACATCACCAGGGGCAAATCCAATAACCACCATCCTGTGGCCCCTCAGACATCGGCGCCAGCCAGAGTGCCCATTCTCCTCACTGATCTTGCCCTTACTCACCAGATCGGCGTAGCACGGACAGCAAATATCATAGTCGCCGGGTGCTGCGTTTTCGACCAGAGAACTCGTGCAGCTGTAGCAGTGATAGCGTATATCCAACGGGGTAATCGTGGCGCGGCAAATGTCGCAAGTTGTAGCAAACGAGAGCGGCTTGAACGGACTGATACTTCGTGTCTGGCTGTCTGTCACGATCCGAGCCGCTGTTGGACGGCCGGGCGACTGTCTATGTGGCTCCGAGATCTCATGGCTGAGAGGGAGTAACGGGTGCGTACAGGTGCGCCCCTGGTTAACACAGTTATTGCAGTAGCCCCACTCGCCGTCGTTGCAGATGTCGCATCGCCAGTAGCAGTCGTTTGTCCACACCTGGCACTTGGCGCAGAACGTTCCGGTCTCAAGCCGAAGCTGGGGGTCGTCCATCGTAAGTGTCTTGCGGCCATCGGCACCGCCAGGTGTGGATGGCGGCGGTTGGTATCTGCTGGGTGTCAGAATGTGAGGAGGGGGTAGCGATTCATCGCCACGCTGGTGTCGCCGCCTTCGCCATTTGTTCCAACCGCCGTGGCCGAAACCAAACCAGTACTGGCAGCCTTTTCCAGATAGATAGCAGTCTAGGCACATGGACCAGTGACCGCCGGCACAAATGCTGCACTTGTAGTGGATTTCGTACTCGATATGTGTCTTGTTACATCTCGCGCATGTGATGGACGGCTCGGGGTATAATTGGGACATCGATCTTTGGTGACCAGATCTTATCGGACTCGTTGCAGATGGGCTGGTTGCCGCAGAGTGAATAATGGCCAGCTCAGCTGCTCTGTTTGGCCTGCTGGCACTAGAGGCGCGTGGTCGATCTGCGGAAGTGCGCGGGGACTCATTTGCGGTTGTGTTTAGCGGCCGAGCCAGGCGACTGGCAAATGACGATCCTGTTATAGTCGCTGGTTCTGCAAGTTCCACCGATCCAGAGGGAACGCTGGAGCTTCTGACCGTATTCGGCCGGAGACTGGAAGACGCCACTCGCTCGTTGAGGAGCGTTAAGTCGGTCTGAGAGCGACCAGCAGGGCAGATGGACGGCTCGGTAGAGACTACCGGTAAAGTGACCGCGCGACTAGCGCTGGATGTCCTGCGTCGAGCGTGAGCCCGCGATTCGCGAACCTCGCGGCTTGTCGGCGGGCCCCTATCTCGCTCTTCGGTGCTGGAGTTACCAGTAACAGGCCGAGAAATGGAACCTTCGCGACTTCTTGGCGGACTAGCGGCATCTAGTAGGCTTGACCGAGGACTTCTGCGATTGTCTCCGGCTCTTACATGGGAGTAAGCATCGTTTCTGCTTGTTGTGCTCTCTCTGCGGCTAGACTGGCCTGTGGTGCGGACCCTCTGTCGCCGCCGATATGCTTCCGTGATTCGACGACTAAGTTCGTCATCGCGAGCCAAATCAATGTTATCTAGATCAAGCCCGTCGAGTAAGCCCTCTTCCTGAATCTGCCGCGCAAACTCTTCAATCTCTCTCTCGATATCGCGTTCGCTCAAGTCAGCGCTGCTGATGAGCGACCGGAGAGAGGATTGGTGGCCAACTTGACGTTGCTGAGAGTCACTCCGTCGCCGGCGATGCCCATCACTGAGCAAACCCAGCTGGTTAGCGTTTCTGTGCGGGCGACCGCGATCTCTTGACCGAAGACTGGAGAGGCGCTCGTCAGCAGCTCTGCTCTCTCGGCGTATTCGCGGCGATATAGGGGATACGCCAGCATCCACTTCTCGGAGACTCATCTCACGAACCTCATCGAGCAGTCGCCTATCCTCCTCCTCAGCGCGACGGTCCTCTTCCGTGAGCTCACAAGTGGCGACATGGGGAATGATTTGGTCGCCTGGTCGATACTTTCTGTTCATTTCTTCCTTGTCGTCTGTACTTCGCGCTTTGCTGGGTTTCGCGGCTATGTACATGTCCAACAGTGTGACTACTGTGGCGTTATGCTTGGTATCACGAACAGAAGCCCGGCAGGATGGGCAGGTGAAGAGCACGGCACCTGGAGCTGCTGGACCTGGTGCCCGATCGATCTTCTCTTTTTGGAATCTAAACCATTCCTTCAAACAGGCACCACAGAATGTATGGAGGCAGTCAAGAAGCGTCAAGGGCTGGTACAGGAGCTCCGTGCAAATCTATAAGGGATCAAGGCGTTAACAATGTAGCTTGACGAGCGGGGTATGGCGGACAAATCTCACCGAGCACGTAAGCTCCGTGGCTAGATCGAGGCTGGGTCTTCGAGGATCCATTCATAACCTTTTTGATCGCCAGCAGAGGATTTTTGAAATACAGAGCTGCCGTGCAGGAGAAAGCTTTCGCACGTTGTTGTGTGTGAGCGGCCCACTGCAGGTCGTGGAAGCGGCGGGGGTGGGCCGAAGATGTATTTTGTAGTTCTGACGAACAGGCGGCTCTACACAGACTAGGTAAGGTAGGTAGCAATATGTATCTACTCCCTATTAAGTATTGTTATTCATCTTCTATATTTTATGTCTCTTAAGTATCTTTTAAATTTGAAGCATTCAGAATACTTTTAATTTAAATTATCATCAGTAAACTATTTTATATACCTTACATATCTTAGAGAGAGGTTAATACCCGGTAGGCGACCATGTACATCCACGTCAGCATTAAAAGTTATGGATGATAAAAGTTTAGCTCCAAGCAGTCGCAACGGATAATAAAACTAGAATTACTGTCGGAGGTGCTGATAGGTTTACAAGATCTCGTCCGCTCTGCCATTCCAGGCAGCATGCCGAATCACATGTCGCACACAGGTCACAAGATCACTGGGGTCATCCATCCAGCGGATGACAATCTTCTGCGCCTCAATATCAATCTGCGTACTGCTAGTTGTCGTAGCTTGTCCACCTAAGAGTGCGACCACTCGGCCTTTTTCTTCTCCGCAAACGCCTTCATGCCAACCTTCTGATCCTGGCTGCCAAACAGGCTGTGGAAGACGCGACGCTCAAACTCGACACCATCTCGCAGGGGAAGATCCTGGCTCTTATTGACTACCTCCTTGCAAGCTTGCACTGCAACCTTGGAGTAGCCGGCGATGGTCTCGGCGAGCTTGAGGGTACCCTCCATCAGGGCCTCGTGGGTAGGGAATGTGCGGGCTGCAACGCCCCATTGTTCGGCCTCAGTGCCGGAGAAGGACCGACCAGAGAGGATAAGCTCCATGGCTTTGGCCTTGCCGATGGCGCGGGTGAGGCGCTGGCTGCCACCGGCGCCAGGGATCGTGCCCAGCTTGATCTCGGGTTGTCCAAAGTTGGCATTTTCGGTGCAGTAGATGAGGTCACACATCATAGCCAGCTCGCAACCGCCACCGAGGGCATGGCCCGAGACAGCAGCGATGATGGGCTTTTTGATCTGGGTGGTCAACAAAGACCAGGACTCGATGAAAGACTTAGTGTAGGCTTCAGAAAAGGAGAGGGGGGCCATCTCCTTGATGTCGGCGCCGGCGGCAAAGGCTTTTTCGGAGCCGGTCAAGACAATAGCATTGGTGACATCTGAGGCGTTGAACTCGTTAAGGGCTTGGTTTAGCTCCTGAATGAGGGGTGTGCATAGGGCATTGAGGGCCTTGGGGCGGTTCAGTGTCACTGAGGTACTGTCAGTATCGAGACGGCAGAGCTGCATCTACATGCACAAGTGATTAAGGCTTACCTTGGCCGACTCCAGGCCTGGGGTTCGAGGTCTGGATGTAATCGTAGGTCTTGGAGCTGTAGCAGCGGGCGATGCGTGGTAGCGTCGACGCCTGGAAAAGAACCCTGGTGACGGGTCGCAGGCGGCAGGAAGCGCTCATGTTGGACGTGGGGAAAACTTTTTTTCAATTGAGTCTCTGCACAGAAATCTCGACGTAAAACGGCAGTGTTGAGCAAGGAATCGTGGAACAATTAGTTCAGGGATGGGCGTTGCTCGAGGAAGAAAGGCGCGGGGCGGCGGCATAGTTAAGCTGCTAATGGACTGGAAAGCGTCGGCTTTGGCGCTGGTTTCGGAACAGGCGTGGAGACGTACCTACTACGTACCTAGGTAGGCATAGGTAGTACCTAGCCTATGCAACTGATATATACTTATTAAAGAACGGAGATGAATTTTGCTGAATGTTGCTTTGTTTTCTTCTACTATACAATGTAGTAGAACTAGACCTTGTATCGCTATTTATCAGTGCTGGTGATTTCTATCAAGAGGGACAATGGCTTATTGATTTCAATGAAGAGAGCCAATCGCTGATTGGCTAGAATCGACTTACGTGTCGGGAAAGCACTGGTGCAACAGCAGTCGCCAGGAACAGGCAGTCAGCGGACAAAATTCCATATAGCCCCACGACTCCCAGCTAGTACCTGTAATAATGGAAAGGAGGAGGCCGCAAACGCGCGACAAAACCTTTCTGGCAACGTCCCAAGAACAAGCCACAAAGAGGTCCTTGCCCCTTGCCTTTCTTCTGCGACCAGAACCTTGCACACCTCTTCTCAGCCAGGACATACTTGAATACTGCTGTAGCATTTATCACAGCTTGAGATCTCTATACAACAGTTACCCGACCACGCGATTTCTAGCAACCATGGACGCTCCCGAGCCCGAGTCGACGCCGTTTGCGTCTGTCACTGCCCATACAACCAAGCTCCAGAGAGTGCGTCTCGCCACTTCTTGCGACGTCGCGATGCTGCATCGCGACATCTTTGAAATCAACCGCTAACATCAAGCAGCAATACCAAGCTCTCCTTGACCAGTCCACGCCTTACGTGCTAAACCGCTGGATCGGCACCGGCGTCACGCTCCTCCTGTTCTTCGTCCGCATCTTCATCGCCCAAGGATGGTATATCGGTACGAGCAGTCCTGCATGACACTGTTGATATCTCTCCCCCAAGACGTGGCTAACCGCGACTATTCTCTAGTTGCTTATGCGCTGGGCATCTACCTGCTTAACCTCTTCCTTGCCTTCCTCCAGCCCAAATTCGACCCCTCCAACGATGACCTCGAAAATGACATGGAGGACGGGAACGTGGGCACCCTTCCCACCAAGAGCGATGAGGAGTTCCGGCCCTTCATCCGTCGCCTGCCAGAGTTTAAGTTCTGGTACTGGGCCACGCGCGCTATCACCATCTCCTTCTTCTGCACATGGTTCGAGATCTTCAACATCCCTGTCTTCTGGCCCATTCTCGTCATGTACTGGATCATTCTCTTTGTCCTGACCAGTAAGTGTTTCACAAACGCGCACCTGCTTTTGCTAGCTGCTAATACCTACGATAGTGCGCAAGCAAATCCAGCACATGATCAAGTACCGATACGTTCCCTTCACGGTCGGCAAACGCACCTACGCTAAGGAAAGCTCGTAGATGCACGCAATATCGTCACATGGCTAATGCCGCGAGTTAGCGTACGAGATTTCCCATGTACGGTGCACAAAAAAACAAGAAAAAATTGTATTATATTGTCACGTAGTTCTAGGCGGCTGCTAGGATATTCTCCTTCCTGTTTGTTTAGCCACTGTTTGACTCGGGGCATGGATTCTGGAAAGGAGCAAATTTAGACGGGAATGAGGGCCAAACCGGACGAAAAGTCACTATTAGCTTGGGATTAATGAGGATATAAATAATTTCGATTTCAATTGCTGTATCAGAATAATTGCGCACATACCTACGCTGATTGGTTTTTCCAGCCGCCCATGGGGTGTTGCGCTCTGGTGAGCGTGGGGTGGTGGAACCAGTCTATTTCTGGAGCGTCCCAGCAGCTCAACGACACAGGGAGCTTGACTTTTTCATCAAAGCAGCCTTCCGCTCCGTATCCTACCTAGCCACCAACACATCAAGCCGTTGCCGTCTTTACGCGCCATTATAACGAATTTATACAAAGGGCTGACTGAATACATTACTGCTACCAAGCTGTGCAGCTCGCTGCTGTCGCGAGTTGCTTCACGATGTCGTCCTCCGGCCCTCGTTCTGGCGAGCGCGTGATTCACCAGGACTTCATCGCTCGCATTCGCTATTCCAATGCCTTGCCGGCACCGCCGAACCCTCCTAAGCTTCTCGATATCCCAAACGTAGGCCTCTCCAGCGGCCAATATACGACTCCAGGATTCGCCTCAAGGCTAGCACGGGAGCAGCCGCTCAACATTGAAGCCGACGCTGAGCTAGGAATGCCCCTGGACTTGGTGGGCATGCCTGGCGTTTTCGATGGCGACGAGAGTTGTAAGTAATTCAACAAAGAGGCACTTGGAGCCGCTGCCGAGTACTTGAAGCACCAACTTGACGACTTTGCAGCTATTCAAGCATCCGCACATCCACCACGAGTGCACCCTCACGACAAGCCTCTGCTTAGGCCCATTGCCGCGCTCGGCAAACCGAAGGTCGCCGAGGCCAATGTTTCTTTCCTCCGACGCACTGAATATATCTCCTCGCAGGTAACGAAGCGATTGGAGGGCACCGGTCCCCGCGCGTTGATGATGAAGCCCAAGCGGCCTGTTCAACGCCAAGCCGAGGCTGCCGCCGACGCGCCGCAGACTATCAAGCGCAACATTGATCGCTCCTTTGAAGTAGCCGACAACGAGCTGAGGGATCCCAAGCGCGCCAGACACCCGACCAAGAAGCACCTCAAGGCTGTTGAGGTCACGCCGCTACTGCCGGACCTGGACGCGTTCCCCGACTCAGGCGCCTATGTCACCATCAAGTTCCTCACAAACCCCATGGCCGGCGGCAGCGGGTCCGGCAGCAAGTTTGACGCGCGCCTGCTTAGTAGTCTCTTCCGGCCCATCGACAAGACGGAGGACGAGGAGCGCGCGTACGAGGCAGCCCTGGCCGCGTACGAGGCTGACCCCTTCGGCAACCCCAAGCCGCAAAATCTGATGAACTACGACTTTTACCTCGGCGACGGACCCGCCGTCGGCCGCAACTTTCGCCGCAAGTTTGACGTTGACGACCCGGAGCACGGCGACGACTCGCTATACACAGAGCGCGCGGCGGGTGCCGGCTGCTTCCAGTTCAACCGCGTGCGCGCGTACGAAACGGCGCAGGAGATTGAGCTCGACCACGCGACCAAGTACCAGGACGAGGTTCTGCTCGCGTTCAACGACGATGAGGCGTACCCGCGCCAACGCGCTGTCTACTACTATCCCGTCATGCAAAAGTCCACCGTCCGCCCGCAGCGCACCAAGAATATTGCCCGCACTGCCGGCATCTACGAGGAGGAGCAGATCGTCGACCAGCTGGACATTACAGTTGAAGACCCCACAGACGAGATGCACGACGCCATGCGGCGCTACCGCCAGCAGCCCCTCGGCTGGGAGCAGGAAGAGGAGCAGCCGGAGGCGCTGGTGGAGCACCCAGAGGAGGGCGAAGATGCGGAGGATATCAGCGCAAAACATACTTCAATGTTGGAGGCTGAGGGTGACGAATCAGACGATTGAAAGAGACGGTCGGAGTCCGTATTCTCTATCCTTCTTCCTATGAGCGAGGTCAAGATAATATGCAGAGACTGTTTTATCAAAGGCGACGAAAGTTTACTGGTGATGACTTTTAGGGGATGGAGTCTCTTTCTCTATTGGAAGATTTAGGCGTCCGGTGCAATACATACCATCTATACAAGGGCCGCAGACGTCGTGGTCGTCAATATTAATCATCATGGTTATCCCGCTGTGCGTATATAAAATATATTGTGAATGTTCAAAAAAAGATCTTATATGCCCCCCAAAAACGCCTCGGTAAATCGGTACGTCGCAACTTGGGCTCGGCCAATATATACACACCATCATGTCACTATTATGTCATCGTATCCGTTTACTTTCGCTTCACATTGTCCGGCGGCGGCGCCTGTGGAGGAAGCTTCTTATCCGCGCTGGCCAAGTCAAAGCCAATGGCCTCTCTATTATCATCAATGACTCTTGCGTATCTAGAAAAGACGGTTAGACCGGCATCCTCACGAACACTGTCCGTCAGGGCTAGCGTCGGAAAACTTACTCGAGCAGCAGCCGAAAGAACCAGGCCTCCATATCGACCTTGCGAAGCGCACGGCCGGCCCATTCCCTACTCACCGCGGCCATGTCCTCCGCCGCGGCCGCGCCCTCCTCCGTCGCGCCGTAGTAGTGCGCGGCCGCGAGCCAGTCGTCGCCCTGCATGCTGAGCGGCACGTAGTGCAGCCAGGGACGCAGCCAGCCGGCCGCGTGCCACTCACGAAAAACCGCAAGCTTAAAGACCTGGCTGCGGCTGCGCAGGAACGCGTAGAAGCGCCCGCTAAAGGCGTTTCCGTCCATGTCGAGCAGGAACTTGTAGCGCCAGGCGTGCTGCATGTCGACGACATCCTTGATCTTGAAAAACTGTCGCTGCGCCTGGCAGTCGCCTGGATCACACTGCCCGACGTGTGAAAAGTATACGTCGGTCAGCTTCCGATGGTCGCTGCGCGAGACCTGCTCTGCGGTCCACCTCTGGCTCCCACTGCCGCCGTCCTGGGCGAAGATGAGGGTATCGGTAGCGCTGTTGATCTTTTCGACAAAGTTTTGCCGATGCTGCCGC
Organism: Cordyceps tenuipes; assembly: GCA_025583755.1. Classification (NCBI taxonomy): domain Eukaryota; kingdom Fungi; phylum Ascomycota; class Sordariomycetes; order Hypocreales; family Cordycipitaceae; genus Cordyceps; species Cordyceps tenuipes. The sequence continues at coordinate 88,771 of JANZYN010000076.1, read as the reverse complement.
CGCCAACCACCGTTGCGGCTAAATCCGCCAGTGGTAGAGCCACGCCAGAAGAGCTTTCCCTTCTTGTCGGCCCAGGGTACGTCCAGCGTCTCGTTGTACTCGACCTTGCCGTACCAGTACCACGGCGAAGGGTATGTAAGGTCTGCGTATGACGAGATCTTTGACTGCGAAAAGATGGGGACCAGGTCATGTGTCACCTTGAACATGTTGGGGCGGTCAAAGAATCCGTACGTCCGCCGCAGCGACGGCGTTGAGCAAATGTCCGACATGGCAGTGACGTTGTCAACGAAGCCAGCTACACTCAGGGCGTACCTTTGCATGTCGTCTTTGGCGCTGTCGTCGTCTTCGAGTGTCCGCGCGGGGCTGTCCGGGGCGCAGGACATCCGCGAGTTGGTCCAGGTCGCTTCGCGATGGATGTTGTTGAAGCGAGTCAGCTTCGTCTCGTCGAACCTCTGCTTCTCACCAAGCTCCGACGCAGTTGCCGTGAAGTCATTGGCGGGCAGTTTCTGTTTCGCTGCCGTCGGCATGGCCACGCGGCGCGCCTTCTCGACGAGGCGCGTCAAGTCGTCGTGCGGCAGCACCACTCGCGGCTCGTCATGAAGATTGAACGCAAGATCCATATCCGGAAGATAGGGCAGCATGTTTTCGAGCATTCTCACTGTGGCATTTCTTTGCCAATCTGGGCCCCCGGTGCTAAAGGCCACCGCGCGATCGCGAATCGCGATGCCCAGGAGGGCGTTGTCGTAGCCCAGAGCCTCTTTTGCGCGGCCGCGAATGGTTGCTGGCTTCAACCCCCAGAACGGAGTTATGAGGTCATGGATATTGTCAAACTCGTCAATCAGCTGAACATCGTTTCTCTTTGCAAATTCAAACCACTTGTCAAAGTGAGGTGGCGGGGGGATGCCGTATCGCCTGCGATACTCTTTCACGGCAACGCCCAGCGTAGTTGACTGTCTCGCTATTGTCTGGTCAAACTCTCTCCGGGCATTGTGTGTGAGATACTCTATAGGGTGCATGGATGTGCCAGAGAAGTCCTTTGCGGCAGATCCGTGGTCCGCGGTAGGAGGAGCAGGCTCTGTATCAGATGCCGCTGGCGCAACGGTCGCTTGTTGTATTTGCGGGTCTGGACTGAGGTCTTGAGGCGCCTGCTGCTGTTGTGTTTGGTGCGGAGTTGGCGTCGAGACATTGGTATTGAGTGATATCGTCGTGGCTTTCATGTGGAGGAGCGAAAAGGAAAAGTAAAAGAATAACGCCACTGCCATGACGAGGGCCCATGGCCGCCGTCGGGACAAGAGGTCCAGCATCACCAGCGCGGAGCGCAACGGGGGCCGAAGGCGCGCGTCGTCGACTACTTGAATCACAATGGATGGGGCATACGATAGAGAACGATAGATTGATGGAATTTCAAGCGCGTATAATCAACAGATACTTGATCCTCAGCTTTGCGGCCTAATAAATTGCCCGCTGTGAGTGAAGCTGCCTTTGCGCACTGTTGACGGCGGTCACCATGGTGACGTATTATGTCAGCAGGATCCAGCAATGTTACTATTTCGGGATACAATCGCGAGCCAAAAGCACCATCAAATGTGAAGAAAAAAGCACGGATGACGAGAGAATTGTCTGTGTATCAGTTGCTTGACAGTAGAAACGGAAAATCGAAACGTCTAGACAGGCGTCATGTACAAAGAAGTGATGGAATGCAGGTAGTGGAGTGGGTTGCTAATTGAAAGGGTAGGCAGGAGAGGAACTATAATTGAAAAACATTATCAGGTGCTAAATAGCGGCTCCGTACGGGCTGGGTGAGTTCTATTAGTTCAACCTGGCAATAGGTAGTGTCATTGTTCTCCGTTGCTCGGAACCCGTCGGATTTTTTTGTGGCCCTGCGAACGTCGGCTGCGTTGATAAAAAGGTGCATGAGGCGGAGGGTCAGGGATGTGATTGAGGCGGGCGTCGAGTGGAAAAGGGGTCTCTGGAACTGGGGATGGGGCAACACCTTGTCCTCTTGTTAGCAGCACGATCTGCCCTATATTAACTAGGTAGAGATAGGGCGAGTGCCGAATTTCAGGGTCTCCAAACGCTGTATCCGTCAACGCCATCTCTCAAAATGCGGTACTGTCTTGCATCTTGTTTCGTACCGAATGTACTAGTTAGCCACTGAAATGGCCGAGAACGTACAGCGTCATCCAATCAGTAGACAGTGGCATCAGGAATTATTCAATGCCACCTTCTGTCAGATTTATCCCTCCTGTGTTACCTGCATGGCTCTCCAAGTCATGAGTGCATCTTTCTTTACCAGGGCCAAGTTTCCAAATTCCATGGCAATCCTTGCCAATACCCAAAAATAAATTACTTCTACCTACGTCCAGCACAGCCCCAGTAATAATTGTCTCGCGTCGTCGCATTAGCTGACAAGGCCAAAAAGCTACATCACTTGGGGATACATCTTCTGCCACTTCACATTCTTACCTTTGGTAGCAGCCAACAACCGTGACTACAGATTATTAGACCTCAGTCATTTGTCTTGGCAAATCTGCTTCCAGTTTTGCATCCATTTTTCTCTTCTTCTTTCCCATTCCCTTAGCCATTCTTTTATCATTACTACGAATTCCCTGCCCGTCCTTGCATTCTTTCATTCTCGCCGACCCCCCACCAAACGGCCTCATTCCTTCCCTAAACTCTAACAGCCTAGCTCCGATCTACAACAGCCCAGTACATGTTCTTCGACGACGGCGAGCGTCAAGAATTCGCCGGCGACCCTTCCGGTTGGCACAATGCCTTCTCCCAAGACGGACGAGTCCGAGCCCTTCCTGGCCGCCAACACACTCGAAGAAGCTACCCCTGAGCCCCGTCGCAATGCCTTCACTGCTCGATCTTACAACAAGAGCGCCACAAGATCACGATCGCCCTTGGTTGCAGCTACTGCGCCGCTAGGCTCTTTAGGCTGCTGCGCCGCTCGATATTTACGCCGCCAAATACGATGTTCAATCCCCCGGCCGCTAATCGTCCTCCTCAAGCTCTATCTTCTGAGCGTTGCCATTCTCCTCCTCTCCGTTGCTGTCATCTTTCCGTCACATACGCGGCCTCCGTCCCAGTACAAAGATCTCGAACAGAGATGTGGCGGCCCAGTCCCCGAAGCGGGCTGCGCCAACCTTCACCGGGAAAGAATATTCATCGTGGCTTCAATGTATGACAAGAATGGGGACTTGCTGGGCGGTCAATGGGGCCAACAACTCCTGGACCTCGTTCATATCATCGGTCCCGAAAACGCCTTTGTTTCCATATACGAAAATAACAATGCACCGGCTGGTACGGCTGCTCTGGAGAACTTTCGCCGACGTCTGCCCTGCAAGAGCGAGCTTGCCCATGAGCAACAGCTTGATCTCTCCAAGTTTCCCAATATCACCATGCCCGACGGCTCCGAGCGAATGAAACGATTAAGTTACCTTACCGAGTTGCGTAACCGAGCCATGTGGCCGCTTGATCGCTTTGATGAGTCCGTTGGCGTCTTCGACAAAGTCTTGTTTCTCAATGATGTCTTCTACCGCCCCATTGACGCCGCCCACCTCCTCTTTTCTACAAACACCGACGACAGCGGCCGCACTCACTATCTCTCTGCATGCGCGATGGATTTTGATTCGCCCAGCATCTTCTACGATTCCTACGCTCTGCGCGATGCCGAAGGATACGGTTCTGGCTCCCAAGAGTATCCCATATTCACCACAGCAGGTGATGCTATCTCGCGCCACGATATGCTCGGTGAAACCGACGCCGTTCGCGTCAGTGCTTGCTGGTCTGGCATGGTCGCTATGCAGGCAAGATGGGTCCAAAACACCAATTCCGCTCTACTACCAGCACCCAATTTTCAGGATGTTGGTGCCCATGTCATTGACCCGGATGCGCCGAAGCGCGTCGAGGTACCGATTCGTTTCCGCTATGAGCCGGAAGCCTTTGCCGATTCGTGCGAATGTTGCCTCTTCCTCGCCGACGTCACAACCGTTGCTCGTAATGCCAGAGCCATCGACACGGACACCTTTCTCAACCCTTACGTCCGGGTCACTTACAGACCAAGACTGCTGCCGTGGATACTGATCAGCAAGCGCTGGGAGCGTATTTGGATACCCTTGCAGCTCCTTCGCACATGGTTGCAGGGCGGCCCAGAGGTCAACCCCCATCGCACCGTCAAGGAGGGCGACATCTTTGTCGAGGAGGTCTGGGTGAATAATCGCTCCCTTTCAGCTGGTGGGAGTTGGGTCATGAGAGAACGCATAGGACGCAACGGCATGATGTGCTGGGGACGCATGATGCATTTGATGAAGCTGGGGGGCAAGCGTGAAGGCGACAGAAACTGGGAAAGGGCCACCATACCAAAAGGCCATGTACAGTGACGAGGGCATCTGCTTTTTCTTCTTGTTTTTAGGGCTGCTTTGCATGGCGTTTATTTGCCAAAGTTATCCTCTACATCATCCTCCAGCGAGTCTTTATGTAATTCCTTGGCGTTGATACCCCGTGAAGCGCGTCTCTGGCATGGTGGCGTCTTACATGTATAATTCGCGTTTCTATTCTCTATAGCCATGTTCCTTGCTGGCCTCCCTTTTACATATATACATGCATAATAACAGGATTTTCGGAATTTCCCCTCAAAGGTTTCCTCGAACATTGATTTTGCTTCAACTTTCAATGTTGTCCTCGTGGATATTCACAACCGTGCTTGTTTATCTGTATTTGTATTTTTATATTTGTATATGAATTAATCTTATTTTATGCTTTAACTTGTAAAATAAACTGCCACGATGCCCGTATTCGATACTGCATGCGTTCAAAAGGCTTACAGACCATGATTCTTTGAATGGCACCTGGACAGAGTTCATTATTCTGCTTGTTTGGACCTCTTCGTGCGCAGCTTCATTAGAACGTATACAAGAATGTACGAGCTAAACACCAAGAGGAGGACAATGCCGGCGTCACGCCAGCCATAATAGTATTCGTTGAGATTGAGCGTGCGCAAGTAGTCCTGCGCTACCGTGTAGGTGCAGACTTTGCAGTCTGCCGTGGCCTCGGGGTTCACCAGGTTAGCGACGGACCCGGGTCCCTGGGAGCTGAGGTAAGTGTCAAGGTACTGGCCGCAACTCTGGCCACTGGGCGGGTCGAAGCGGGCAAATTCGCTCTCTTTGCAGCGAACGTCGTTCCCCCACATGGTGAAGGTGAGAATGCTGCCCATGAGATAGTTGAAGGGATTCAGGTAGTACATCCAGTAGCGCCAAAAGGGCTGTATCTGTGCGTACGGGACCAGGACGCCGCAGAAGGAGACGAGGACGCCGATGATCAGGGGGTTGACGAGCGCGGCGGATACGACATTGGGCGCGTAGGCGGCGATGAACTGGCCGATTCCGGTGTAGAGAAACTCGTACATGAGCATGACAAAAAAGGTGCCGCCAGCGCGAGTCGACGCTCCCGGGAAGCCGACGGTGTAGTACCAGCAGAGGTAGTAAATGACGCCGCAGACGATGAGGTACGGCATCTCGGATACTATGAGGCCGGTGGTGAAGGCAAACCATGAGTACGTCTTGGACTTCTTCTCACGCGTCTCAAAGATGTCGCGGCGGCTGATGAAGAGCGGCTGCAGCTGGGCAAGCACACCGGGCGCAACGAAGATAAACTGGAAGATGGCAAACATCTTGGCTTGCAAGTCACCGAAGGAATCACCGATCATCCAAAAAGAGAAGCCGTTGAAGAGGGATGAGAATATGTGCAGCATCACCTTGTTGTTGACGTACTCGGTGTTGCGCCACAGGGAGACGTTCATGCGGCGTGTGACGACGTGGATTTGCTCGCCCATCGGCGTCGCGAACTCATGACCGTCATCGACAGTGCCAGGAGGCTTGGCCGCAGCCTCGGCGACAATGGCGTCGAGCTCGGCCGTCATCTTGGCGTGCTCTGGTGAGGCCAGCCACGTCTGGTTCCAGTCCCGACCGCCGCCGCCCTCGGCCTTGGCGTTGCCCGAGACGACGTCAATCATGAACTCGGCCGGGTTGGCGTCAAGTGGGCACGGACACCCATGTCTACCAAAGTAGTCCTTCACCGCCTGCCCGTTCTCACCAATATCTCCAAAGTAGACCGTCTTGCCGCCCTTGGCCAGCAGCAGCAGGCTGTCGAACTGCGAGAAGAGCTGCGCCGAAGGCTGGTGGATGGTGACCAGAACCGCCTGCCCGACGGCCGCCAGCTTGCGCAGAAACTTGACAGTCCGGTACGCCGACTGCCCGTCGAGCCCGGACGTCGGCTCATCGAGAAAGATGAGGATGCTCGGCTTGGACACGAGCTCGACCCCGATGGTGACGCGCTTGCGCTGCTCGACCGACAGGCCCGCGCCAACCTCGCCGATCAGGGTGTCCGCCAGCGGCTGCAGCTCCAGTAGGTCGATGATTGTATCGACATATGCCAACTTTTCGGTGCGTGGCGTGTCGCGGCTCTGTCGGAGCAGCGCCGAAAACTCGAGCGCCTCCCGCACCGTCGCGTACGGCTCGTGCACGTCAAGCTGCTCGCAATAGCCCGCGGACCTCTGGAAGGACACAGGCAGCGCGCGGCCGTCGACAAGCACGGCTCCCGTGATGGTTCCATCCGTTTTGCGCTGCGCCAGCACGTCAAGAAGCGTGGTCTTTCCGGCGCCCGAGGATCCCATGAGAGCCGTTAGATTGCCGGGCTTGATCCAGCCTTTCACGTTGTCAAGCAGGAGCCGGTCGCCGGAGGGCGTCTTGACAGTGTATGAGAGGTTCTTCCACGTAAAGATAGATGTGTTCCGGACGAGCTTGGCCTGAAGCGAGTCGCTGCCTTCATTGTCGAGGCTGGAGAGGGCACCGTCTGTCGAAGTGGCAGGCAGCTCCTTGTCATTTTGGTTCTCTTCGTCAGAGTTGTTACCATTTGCAGCGACGTACTTGCGGTTCTCGCGGGGTATTAGCAGGCTCGGTCCGTTCTCCGAAGGCGACTTCCACCGGCAGGTAGCCCATACTGTTAGGCCGACAAAGAATGCCCACCAAACCCAAACGATGCCAAAATTGCGCCAGAGGTGGTCGTGGCTGTAGGACAGAGAGGCGAGGTAGTCGTCGCCGAGGATGAAGGGAGTTCCCGGCTTTCCGCCGCCAATACCTGCGCAGGCGCTGTGGGCAGAGTCGATGTAGTCTGGGCCGCTGGGGATGATGTTGTCCCCGACGCAGGTGACGATCTTGCCGTGGAACTCGTTGGATAGTAGCGCGTCAAAGGCATACGCAAGAGGGTCAATCCAGAACACCCATACCAGCCAAGGATGCATGTCGGGTTTCTTGAGCTGGAAGCCGGCATACAGGAAGGCAGCGGTGACGATGACGCCGGAGACTTTGGAGGCATCGTCAAAGGTCCGGAACAGCGCACCAATAGCACGGAACAAAGCCGTCATGCAAAAACCGCTGGACAGTACAATAGCCCAGTACGTGAAAAAGGCGCTGGCGGTACGATCCAGATCGACCATGAAGTACAGGATGAGAGAAAAGGTAGATGTTTGAAATAGTAGAACGGGAATGTCGGCCGCAATTTGCGCGATACAAAAGGCGGCGGGGTGAAAAAAGCCAAAGGACTTGTGCTTGACCAGGACCGGCCTGCCATTGAACGAGTCCGTAACCTCGGACATGGCCACGAGGGTAGGGTATAAGAGCGAGAAGAATAGTGTGCCCGACTTGGAAAGCAGACCGCCGGTATTACCCGGTGCGTTGTAGAAGAGCGAGCCAGCGATGAGGGCCTGGATAATGTTGGTGGTCTGCTTGATGAAGAAGGTGGGCTTATCGCCCCAGATGATCTGGTATTGGCGCGAGACGCACGCATGTACTTGCTGGTGGAAACCGACAGTGAAGGGGCTCGCCGCCGGTAGGCGCTTGTGACGCTCTCCGGCGACGGCTCGTTCAAAGTCGGCCGTTGCGTCGCGAGCGCGCGCAGTCTTCGGGTAGTCGTACTCGGCTGCCATGCGCGGACGCAGCGAGGACGCCTCGTAGGCATCACGGACGGCATCGGCGGTGCGCGGGAACACGTGCCGGTGTTCCGGCCGCACCTTGCGCTCCGAGGGGATGGTGACTCCGGTCAGGAAGTCGGCGACATTAGCACCGGGTTCACAGACGAATCCCTGTGCCTCCATAAAGGGCCGCGCCTCGGACAGCGGGCCGTAAAAGGTCTCCTTGCCCTCATCAAGGATAAGTACCTTGTCAAACAAGTCATAAATGCCGTTGCCGGCCTGGTAGAGAGTGACTATTGAGGAGAGACCGAGCACGTCTGTCATGGCTCGGATGGCCTTGGCGTAGTCGAGGGCACTGTGATTCAATGCTGTCAACTATTACGGTTCAAACACGAGCGTACACGTCCGTGGCTTACCTGCTAGCATCAAGACCCCGAGTAGAATTGTCCCAGCAAAAGACGCTACCTCTAGAAGCCAGGCATTCAATGATAGAGACGCGCTTGCGCTCGCCGCCGGAGACGCCGCGTACAAAGGCATTGCCGACCTTTGTGTCGTGAGTGTGCTCGATGCCCATCGACTGCAGCAGAAACTCCTTGGCCTCGGCGCGATACGCCTCGGGGTCGTCATGTGCTTCCGGCGGCAGTGTCCACGGCACGTTGAGCCGGGTCGCAAAGTCCATCGTTTGGCCCACGGTGAGCGTCGGAAAGAAGATTTCTTCCTCAGTATTCATGATGATCTGTCCGCGGTATCGGCTGGCCTCATCCGCAGTAAGCGCGCCAAAGTGCACATCACCGGCTACGCGCGCGTACCCCCTCCGGTTATTCGCGAGCACGTTGAGCAGTGTCGTGCAGCCGGAGCCTGGGCGGCCGAGAACGAGCAGCATCTCGCCGGGCTTGACGCAGCCGTGGACGCGGTCAAGAATGGTCTTGACGGGCGGCGCGCGGCGCGACTCGAGTACCTTTCGTAGGATGTTAAGCTGCGAGCCCACATTCTCGTGAATGGCGGCATCGGAGCTGACGGCCTCGACGGTCAGGTCTGTCCAGGTGACGCCGAGCTCGCGGCGCGGGAAGCCAGCAGCGCGGTCGCGAGCTTCGACGGCTACAACCTTGTGCTTAAGGTGCCAGTCGTTGCTGTTATCGATGGCGTTGTTGCCGACGAGTGTGGGCGCCTCAGAGCCCCCCATAGTGAGAAGCGCAGTTTGTTATTCGTGCGTGTCAATGTATCGTATGGCAGCCTACTAGACAGGCAAATCCTCTCGCAGTGTTGAGGATATCATTTGATGTGAATGGAGACTTGCGCTGGGCAATCCCAAGAGATGGGAGCAGCCGCGCCTTTATAACTGGCCTGGCAGGGCTCCGTTTATCAAGCCCCATTCTGTTGCCGCTTCCTGGATAAAAAGAACTCGGCACTACAGAGTCAAGAACGAATTGACAACAGTGAAAGCTGATCCACCTCGACACCCAGCCTGATGGTTTGCCGCTGACTTATCTTGACTAACCGCCCAACAGGGCAAATAACTACTGGGAGCGCTGGAAGAGATGACGAAGAAAACTCGCTACTCGGTCTGGCCGGCTTGCTGATAGTGATGGCGCAGTATACATCCACCTGCTCCGCTTAGCTGGTAGGGGTGAAGCTGACGACGGGCCACAGGCCGGTGGTGAGAACCAGAAATTACCCATCTGGGATGATTGCAACGGGCGGTGGCCGCCACTAGGAAGATGCCGCTGAGTCACCGACAGATTCTTTGGGCAACAACGCGATGGATTAGAAATCTGGCCAACGCGGAGAAAAGAAAAGTCGATGATCGCGGCGAGTCGGGCTCAAAATCTCCGTCCTCGCAACTTCACATCCCTGTCCATCCGAACAGCCGCTATGACTAAGCGGGAATTTACGCCACGACAGCTCCATCAAGACTTGGCAAAAGCAGATAGTTAGGTCCACGTTCCTAAATACATTTATCCAGGCCACAATACGAATGACGGCTGCGTAGTGTAGCTACTAGTGATGTGCAAGACGCGCAACAACCCAATGTGAATCTATGTAGGCAGTTGTTTCTTTAGAGGACTCCACCAACTGTGGAGGGAGAACATGGCCGGTTGTACAACCGGCTCAGGAACAGAAAACGTCGGCATTGATGATGTACATCCGGTCCAGCGCCGGAGCCGAAAACTCGCCTGCGAAAACTCTAAATTGTCAATGACTTTGACTTGTTAATAATGAACCAAGGGATCCAGCCAGCGGCCACACAGGACCCACAAGGACCCCCTTACCGTTTTACAACAAGTTCGTCGCAGTTTATATTAGTCAGCGGCAATATTCTGCCTCGTTGAGTCTCGTCCCCTCTGCGTTGTAAGGCGTCAGGAATCAGAAGGCGTGCGTCACTCGCATCCCAGCTAGTACAACTGTGACAAACTCATGGCTGGTCAATATCTTTATCTTTTTGCTAACTCCGACTTCCCAACCTCCGAGAAGAGTCATGCAGCCTCCGCGAGGACGGACCCTCCCTCGGCAACAACAACACTGAGGCTTCGACAAAATAATCGACCTACCTGATTCATTCAGCGTCCCGCACATCGTCTTGTGTTTCCTGTTTTGATCACTTGAATCAATTCTTCTTGTTATTATCTTCCAAGCCACCTCAATTGTGCGAAATGGTCAACAACAAGCGCCGCTCCTGCGATGTTTGCTATAAGCGCAAGGTACGTCAATATGCCTCGTCCAGCCGGAAACCGACCGCCAAAAATAGACTACCCACCCATCAGTCCTACAGTCTGGCATCCATTATTATCCCGGTAGTTCCGTTCTCATTGAAAACCAGATGCATACATGAAGCTAGTTGGGCCACTAATATGTCAATCACCGCTACATAACAGATCCGGTGTGATGCAGCCGAGACAGGTACGACGTGCGACTGGTGTGCCCACCATGACTTGAAATGCACCTTCACGCCACGGAAACCTCGCTCGCGGTATGTTCTCCTCAGCCTCATGGTTTGTTGTTCTATCTGCTGTTTCAAGTTCCTGGCTAATGTCCACGGATCGATAGCACGACGTCCGCTGCGCAAGCAAAAGGCTGTGAGCCCCAGGAGCCGGTACTACAATCTCCACCAACAAGTACTTCAGCTGGGTCAACACCATTTTCAACCACCAGCAGCCACTTCGATAATAGGACGAGGCCCATACGCGGTCACAAGTGCTCTGTCTGTCAAGCTCGCCCGACTCCCAGACAATCGCACGCATCGGGCAAGCCCATATCTCGTTCCCAGGATGTTTACCCCAACCAAGACTTTGGCTTCGTCTGTCTCTTGACAGGTATACCGCACTTTTCAGATGGTTGTGAGCAGTGGGTGCAAATGCGGTCGGGGCTGACGCCACAGTTCGACTTTCCGTCCTTCCAGCGCCGCAGCCTCGATGACCTGTCCCAACTTGCCGCAAGTAAGACCACCTTGCCGCCGCGCTGGGCTTTTGACGCCATGCTGGATGCTTTTGTCAAGTCAGATCTGATTCTCGTATTCCCCCTCGTCGATGAGATACTGATGGAGGAAACTGCAAACCTGGTGTATTCGACTGATGGGACACCTTCCCTGCAGCACATTAGCGCCAAGGCATGCGTCTTGTCTCTTCTTACCTTCATCGCGCTCCATTACCCCGAGGTCGAAGCAACCAAATACGCCAACATAGAGGCTTTTGCCAGAGCTTCAAGATTACTCATTGCTGAGTGTCTAGAGGACACAAGCCTGACGACGTTGCAGACATATATCCTCCTGGTAAGCCTTTGGAATCATGCATGCTTTCTTTCCAGCGCTTGCTGCCATGGTCTAACTCTCTTATCCCAGAACATGCATGACATGACAGCCGGTCATATGCAGTCTGCCGCCATGTACAATGCCCTAGCATGTCGAGCCGTCTTTGCCCTGCGAGGGCATCAGCGCCGGTTTCCCTGTCCAAAAAACCGGACCTTGAGTATCGAAGACCGCGAGGATCGTCATATTCGCTTATTATTCTGGATGTGCTACTATTTCGACAAGGACATTTCACTACGCACTGGCCACCCACCCTCTATTGACGATGAGTTTTGTGACTTGACCTTGCCCGAGGGGTATAATGAGGCCCGGTGGTGTAGTAGGGCCCGGGACCCGAGCACCACTACGCAAGACCCGTTTTTCCCTGGTGATATGAGACTTACCATGGTCAAATCCAAGGTGGTCCGCAGTCTTTACGGAAATAAAGCGTGGGAAATGTCAGAAGCGGAGCTACTCCGGACGATTCGCGAGCTGGATGCGGACTTGGAAAATTGGCGACGCTCTGTCCCGCGCGAATTCACCCCTCAGTTGTCTGTTCGGAGAGACATTTCAATTGACAGCGATCTAAGTAGGTGTATGACGATGCTTCATTTAGAATTGCACTTGGAATATCACCATGTTCTTATGGTCATCCACGGTGCTAGCGGGCTGAGCGCTGCCGCAAATGCACCCGCCGGCACTATCCTTCCCGGCATTCAGTCGAGCCTGGAGTTGTCTGTCGAAGCCAGTCGATCGACACTCGTGTACCTGATGGCTTCTGCTAATCGGATCGCCTGTGAGGCGTTTTGGGCATTCATTTTCTACCCAATGTCGGCGCTGATGACGCTCTTTTTCAGCATCCTCCGGCAGCCCCACGGCAACCACACCTTGCAAGACTTGGAGCTCCTCGGTATCTCTTCGACAATTGTTCGCACGATGCCTATTCATGTAACCGTGCCATTCGCGAAAGAGTACCTGCGGCGAGTAGATACTTTCGTGAAGGAGCTTCACAGACTTGCGAAGGGTGCCATTGAGCGGGGAGAACGTGAAGAGTCAAGTAGCGCTTTATAAGAAACAATGCGGTATTCCAAGCTATTTCACCCGACACGGATATAATGAACTGATGTGAAGAATGCCATTACTCGCCCTTGCCTTGTGCAGCGCCTCGCCCGCAAACCCAGCCTGGTCTTGTTCCATCCACACAGCTTGAGTGCCGCCCCCACCCGCCACGAACGGCGCAGTCCTTCGCGTCATTTCTCATCGTGCATCTGTCAACAGCCAACAGGCAGAGTACCATGAAGCAGAGTTCTCTTATCATTAGTCATCTCAATGGTCTTCAGCGGCCGCCCTTCCACCGCCTGTCATGCTTGCCGACCCGTGCGACGCAAGGTGAGTGCCACGCTGATGCAAACGCTGCCCCATCAATCAGGCCTCAGTCCAGGGCATCGAAACTAATCCGCCGCTGGCCAGTGCGACCGCGTGCCTGAAGGTTGCTCCCAGTGCCATCGTAAAGGCCACGATTGCCCGGGCTATCCAGATCCCACGGCTCTGCGTATGCGTAATGAGACGGCCCGCGTCACGCTGAAACAGGCATCCAAGCCCAAGCCAAGGCCAGGCGCTCCTCACAGACAACCGGCGCCGTCAAGCCAAGAAAGCGTATCATCATCCCCGTATCCTTCCGCTGAAGATTCCAACTCGGCTTCTTCCCTGTTGTCTCTCGCCGCCTTTGACTCGCCCTCCTCGCCCTCCTCGGCCATTACTCCGCCACTGCTCCTCAGCACGGACCAGCAAGCCCTCTCCTTTCTCTTTCACGCCTTCATCTCCGCGACACCGTTTGACAGCTACCTCGCTTCCTTCTACACCCCGCGTACCGCGCCCGATGCCAACGACGCTTGTACCTGGGCCATTGATGCCGTCGCGCTCGCCGCCTACGGCCGACACACACGCCGACCAGAGTGCGCCGACTTCGCACGTGCCAAGTACGCCGGCGCGCTCAGCCGCGTCAACGACGCCCTCGCAGACCTGGACGACGCCGCGCTGCGTGACCGTACGCTTGTCACCGTCCTCGTGCTCGCACTCTTCGAGGCCACTGCCTTCTTCCACCCCGCCACCGCGCCCACCAGCTGGGTCGCGCACACCCGCGCTGCCATGCAGCTGCTGATGCTACGCGGGCCACAGCGCTGCACCGCCTCGACCGCCGCCCGCCAGCTGTCCTCGCACACCAGCAACAACATCAAGGCGAGCTGCATTCAGCGCTCTGCGCCAATCCCATCGATCTTCCTTGCGTTCGACGCCCAAGTCCGCGGCCTGCTCAACGGCCAGGACCACGCCGTCCGCCTGACGCACTTTCTACACGCCGTTTGTGCGCTCAAGGCCCGGTCGCGCTCACAGCCCCGCGACCCGGCGCTGCTCGACGAAGCCCTGCAGATCGACCGTGAGATCGTCACCTTTTGCGACAACCCGCCACCCAGCCTTCGCTTCCTCCGCGAGCCGCATCGACGCGGGCCGGCGTGGACGTACCGCGGTATAATTCACACCTACCCGAATCTGCGCCTCTGCAAGGTCTGGAACGCGGTCCGCCTGTTGCGCATTTTTCTCCTGAGTCTTCTCGGCAACGACATAGAACATTTTCGCGTCGACGAGGGCTTAGTGAGAGACCCTTCCTCGCTCAAGGATTATGCCTGTCACCACATGGCTGACGTCGCCGTCGGTGTCCTTGCGACGGTGCCTAGTTTTGTGTACGAAGAAAATGGTAGGCGCACTTTTCTGCCGCCTGGGAGGTGTCTCGGCTGGCCACTCGGTATCCTAGAGCTGAGCACTGTGTGCCCTCCAGACGCGCGGCTGTATGCGCGCAAGACCCTTGAGTGGCTGGCCGAGGATCTGAACCTGCCTCAAGCCATTGGTCCGGACCGGCATCCAGGAAGCAGAGAAGATTGGTAAGTGTTTAGCCCTTGGCGAGCGTCAGGGGGGAAACTAACATACATTTCATAGGCTCCATCTATTTCATCTTGGCTGAACAAAATTGTGAGGCAGCCACTATTTTCCACGATACCCTGGCCTAGTCAGCGCCCATGGTTGTGCGTGTAGGCAGAAACTCGGCGTAGCCACAGTCTGACGTGCTAATTTTCTGCCCATGAGCTACAACTGACCGATTCCCAGAGACCGCGCCATCTACGACGAGAATCTCACCGTCCCAATCGCCAGCAGCTGCCGCCACGCTGACCCTGGTGCCTAGCAGTGCATCGGCCCAAAGTTCTTCGGCTCTTGCGGCGCGCTCCCCGCCGACATCCTCTACTAGCACAATCTCAATGTCGCGACGTGGAATGCATTCGGCTTGCACACGCTCGAGGCCACGGTGCCACTCACGTGCAGCGCATTAGACGGGCAGCTATCGCTCTTTGAAATCCGCAATGCGCCAGGGACCTTTACGTCGGTAAGCGCAGCGACAGCAATTACAGCGTACATGACTACCTCGCGGACTGGGCCAACACCACCGTACGATTCGAGCACGCCGTAGAACAAGCGTGCCCCGACATGGCCAGCGAGCACCAGCTCCACTACGTGTTCCCCTCGGTAAGCTCCCCCAGATCTTGACCCAGGGTACGGCGCGTGCGTTGACGGTCGACGGGAGCGCCTGGCGCTGCTGAACCGGCGCGAGCATGTCGCCGGCAGCTCAGGCGAGGCGTGTGGTAAAAAAGCGTGCACAGTCCAGGTCAAGCCGTCCTGAAACTGGATTGTTGAGCGTCTGTCGGCGGCCGGGGCGCGCGACAAGCCGGGCATCACATTCAACAGCTTCGCGTACGAGGCCGAAACTATGGCCAAGCCGGCGCGCGTTGCCTCCCTGCCCAGTAATAAACAGGTAAAAGCAGACCAAGAGCGGGTAAGCTAGCCATCGAGGTCGCAGACTCGGAAGCGGTCGTTGTCCTTCAGAAATAGGCAATATCTACACTTAGACCTATGTGACTTGAGAATGCGACGGTTGGTAGACATTCACAGAGAAAATTGTTACATGAATTTGGGCATCTCCTAACAGGTCTCATTTCCAGAGCCTTCACATTTCGCTCCTACATAAATGGATGCTAAATGCAATTGGCTGCAATAGTACCAAAACGCCGCCGAGTGCCGTGACCGTTTTCATTATCCGTTTGTATAATTCTCCTCTTTTTTTGCTTTTGCTCTTCCTCGAGTCAAGAGAATTCCGACCTCAAAGATAAACATCTAGTAGAAGAATCCAATGATCTTTCCGGCAACGTGCTTTCTGCGGGCCTCCTCGTGGTCCATGATACCAGCGGAGGTGGTGAGGATGACGTAGCCAAACTGACGGGCAGGGAGCAGCTTGACAACCCACTTCTCAAGGTCCTGAAGGCGGACGTTGTAGCGGGGGGAGATGACGCCAGTCTTGTTGAGGCGGCCGTTGAGCTGAACGATAATCTTGCCGGAGCGGTGGTCGTCAACCTCCTCGAACTCGCCAATGTAGCCTGGGAAAAAAAATGAGTTAGCATATTTCTGTGGCGGCAACCTTCGCATAGACGTCATTGGCACACGTTTCCTCTCTCGATGGAAACCAAGACTCCGAATAGAGCGCTCAGGTCCGACGCAAAATTTCAATATATCGGCAAGTTATAGGGGCTGGGTCGTGGTGGCGTAAGAGACCATCGCCCTAGTTATCATGCCGAATGCGAATGAGATACCCCGCTGTGCCTCTCTCCCCAGTTGGAAACAGTGTTGCCGCGTGACGAAATATGCTAAGGGAAAACAAACATATACCGGAACGTACCGTGGCGCTGCATGACCTGGAGGAACTTGACAATGACCTTGGAAGAAGGACGGATCAAGACCTGACGCTTGCCGGACTTTTCGGCGTTGTTGATGGCGTTGAGCGCATCGTGGAGGACGGAGGTGCGGACCATGTTGGCGGTATTGGACGGAGATTCTCAAGTCGAAGAGTGGAAATGAGGTATCTACCAAAGAGAGAGCGATGATTAGTCTCGACGTTGCGGCGCCCACGAGCAAGGAAGAGTGCCCTCGAGCGATTCGATATTGACCAAATTCAGCGAGGGTTCAGCCGCTCATATCCCATTTCCGAGGAGAGATGTATCGCCAGACAATTGGTCCCCGCCAAAATATGCTTCACGACAGAATCGTAACGACAGTGCATTTATCTTTTTCCATCGAATGCAAGTGTTGTCAATTCCATCGCTCGCGGAGACGGGGCCCGTCTGGGATTGCCTCTCCCCTGCCACGAAGAAGAGGCATCGTCCTAGTTTTCGTTGCGGTATATGATATGTCGAATCGCCCGTCGGGCGGGGGACCAGCAATATTCTGTTGCTGCTTCACATACCTCTTTTGATGTTGTCAAGAAGTGCGTAGGTAATGGGTAGAAAAAGCTAAATTCCTTCAAATGCCTGCCAGAATACTGGTTACGTAGAAAAGTGGATGGTGTGCTCTTGTGGTCCGTGCACGACAAATTGCCCTAAGGGTAACACACTTTGAACGAAGTTTTTCTTTTAGCGCTGTCGCTTAATACGCCAGAGAAAGGAAAGTGGCTCTCGATTGGTCCCCGCTGTCGCCAGGCGGCGTGAGACGCACGACAAGTCGCCGCAAAATTAAATCTGCACTCATTTTCGCCTCCAACGCTCTTCCTTTTTCCATCTTCCCCCTTCCAGAACATAAGTAAATCTTCGAGGATCGCCCGACGAGAATAACTACTATCAAAATGGTGAGTCTTGCTGCCGACCACGAATCGAATTTCCCGACCGAACGATTGGAGTGATTGAGCGCGTGTACCGAAAATCTTGAAACCATCTACCGTTATATCGCCTACACCAGACAAGAGAAAAAAGATGCACGATATACGCCCCTCCTCTTCTATATTATTTCGATAATTGATCGGTCGGGAAATTCTTGACAACGGTGGTCGTCGACGACAATGGCGCTGGGAGCACAAGACACTGACAGAGACTGCAGTCGGACGTAGAAGACAACGCTCCCGAGGTCGTTGAGGAAGTCGAAGTGTCCGGAGATGCCCCCAAGGGTCAGATGTCCGTTCAGGACGCCCTCAAGGGTGTTCTGAAGCTCGCCCTCATGCACGACGGCCTCGCCCGCGGTCTCCGCGAGTCCTCCAAGGCTCTCGACCGCCGCCAGGCCCACATGTGCGTCCTCAATGAGAACTGCGAGGAGGATGCCTACAAGAAGCTGGTCGCTGCCCTCTGCTCTGAGCACAAGATCCCTTTGATCAAGGTTCAGGACGGCAAGCAGCTTGGCGAGTGGGCAGGCCTTTGTATGTTTTGACACCCCCCTCCCTCATCCCTCGCCCGCCGAACCCTGCTGCGGCTTGCACCTGAACGCACTTTTGTTGACCAATGAATTTCACAGGCGTCCTCGACCGCGAGGGTAACGCTCGCAAGGTTGTGAACTGCTCTTGCGTTGTCGTGAAGGATTGGGGTGAGGAGTCGCAGGAGCGCTCCGTTATCATGAACTACTTCCAGTCCGCGGAGTAGAGCAGATGAAAAGATGAAAACACGGCAAAATTTAGGCTTTTGGCAGGCGTTCTGATGTATTTTGAGGAAGGTATAGAGAATGCGCGGGCTTCGGTCTAAGGCCGCTGGAATTGAAACGGCGGTTTGTACTCTAGGCCGCTTCATTGGCATACTGAATTGCTGTTCTCATGAAGATGACTACTGTCGCCTATAATGGGAGCCGAATAAAAAAAAAGTGTTGAAAATTATCGTCTGAAAGACATCGGGATGGTGTATCCTTGATCCTCGATGTATCTGCGCAAGAATACCTACGCGGGAGGGGGCCGCTGGGGTCATGCCCTTTATGACCATACAGGGCCTTGCCTGGCTGACCCAGCCAACATCCTGTAGTCATGAGTTTGAAAGCTGCCTTGATGACTAATACCTGTCAGGATAGAGAAATCCTGTTAGGAAGGAAATCCTGTTAGGGCTCCTATTAAGGAAATTCTTTATTATTTTTTACTCTTTTATCTACAACACCCTACACCCCTCGCCAGCCAGCCAGCCAGCGCCAGCGCCAGCGCCAGCGCGGCTAAAAGAAGCGTTCAATACACACAAACAGCCCTCTAACGACCCTTCTATCGCTATTAAACGCGATGTGTGTATGTGTGTGTGTGTGTGTGTGTGTGTGTGTGTATGTGTATGTAGGAGGGAAAAAGAAGAAGAGGGGGAGGGGCGAAGAACAAGAACAAGAAGAACAAGAAGAACAGGAAGAACAGGAAGAAAAGAGGGGTAAAGAAGAAAAATTAAATAATAGCTATTAGCTAGCTAGATAATTGATATCTTACGCCAGGCCGTGTTTCCTATCAGGGCTTCCTGATTCCTGTCAGGCTTGTCCAGAGAGGCCCCCTCCCGCGTAGGTAGGCACCTATTTGCGACCTTCTACCTGTCAAGAAGTTAACTTCTGCAGCTTGAACTAGACTCCCTATCTTGCTAGGACTAACCATGATGATGTGGTAGCCAAATTCGGTCTTGACCTCCCCGATCTTTGGAGACTGCGTCGTGCTGGGCTCCAACGCAAAAGCAACCTCTTCGAATTTGGGATCAAAGCTTCCTTTGGCCTTCCAGCCAAGAGCACCACCTACAGATATAACAGCATCGCATGTTAGTACAAGTCTTCTCGTCTCGTCTCCTCTCTTGAAAATGTCTTGTCTTCTGCTTCAACGCACCGACGCGAGCCTTGTCCTCGGAATAGTTACGCGCAACCTCGTCAAACTTAACACCGTCGTTGAGCTTCGCGAGCGCTTCTTCCTTTTTTGCATGCTTTTCGCACTATACCACCGCTTCGTATTAGCAAGCTCTCTTGCTCACACTCGACGAATGTTTGACACGACCACTTACCAGGATGTGGCGGACGTTGATCAATTGCGCGCCCTTTGCTTTGCCCGCCGTTTCCTTGTCGCCTCCCTTGCCTTTAGCCCCAGCCTTCTCGCCGCCTTTTTTGTCAGTTTTTCCCATGTTTTCAGGTGATGAAGCAGTAGCGTTGCAGGAGGCGCGGGGTTATCGCGGTGGTGGGCCAGTCCAGTGGCTTCACAGTGCCTGCCACCATGAAAGAGTACTTTAACACACAAGATCGACCGAACAAGTAAATTAATTAGACTCGAAGAAAATTATAAACTCAGCTGTTCTATCTTCGTCAGCAGTAATACGGTACTACGCCAAGCTACTCTGGACATAAACCAGGGCCATTGATAAACGCGCAAAGCTTGGCGCGAAAATGATAACGTCTGGCATGGTGTGAATAAGTTATGTTTCTAGGTCTTGCTTCGCGAATCGCACCATAGCCTGTTTCCTTTGCGGTAGATCTGCGGTAATTCGTGCGACTCTCTCCTATTGAGAATGGTCGAGTTTCTCTTGCGCTTTCTTAACTTTCCATTCGGTAAACGCCTCATTCCCCTGCCGTTTCTTGATCATTTCCCCTTCATATTTCTCAAAGACGAGCCAGTCATCCATTTGTGAGGGGCGTGGAATCTGCAAAATGTCCCCCATTGGCTTCTGCCCTGCGACACGCTCCAGGGTGATGACAACCCGGTGAAGGCCACTCTCTGCTTGAAGCTTATGTCCGTATTGACGGATGATGTAGCTAGACTCGGGTATCAGCGCATACAATCAACCATCTTCCAGCTCACTTACATTCCATCATATCGTAAGCCGCTTCTTGGGGCCAGCGGGCTCTTCAAGCAATGGCCACGCAATAGTCGGGTCTTGGCGCCAACTTGGGAGATTAACGAGACGGGTGCTTCCGACAGTGTTGAATCTCTAGAGTATTGGATCATGTTGGTCTCGGAGTTGACTATTTCATTTCCGCTCATTAGGGGCAATGCTGCAAATCCGTATCTTCCTCTGGTAGGGATCTCATGAGCGGCTCCAACAACACCATCACGAGCGGCGCAGGCGAGGTTCAGCCACTAGCTGTCGCATTGTGAGATGTCAAGAATACAAGAATATATGTGTTCTCAGGTAGGTGTACGTACTGTCCTGGCTCGAACTGCTGATCTCCCTCCACTTCTGACAAACTTTCGCAGCGGGTTGCCTGCCAGCGCCCATGAGCAAACAAGTGCGTGTCTGTAAAGGCAATGTCTCGTAACTGGCCATATTTCGTGGCAAAGTTGGAGAATCTCTTTTCATCTAGATCAAAGTACTCCTGCCGGAAGCGCAGTCTCCATTTCCGCTGTAGGTCGTGTGCCAACGCTACTTCTCCTTCGGAACATGCATTGTCGGGTGACAAAATATCGGAGAGCAGTTTGTCTAAGCGGCAGGCACTGATTGTGTTCAGGTTGACGGAGTATCTGCCGTCTGACTCGTCGTTCTTCATAGCGCTCAGCAATTGAAGTATTTCCTCACCACGCGGGCCGAGAAAGTGGTTCTGCTGCAATTGCGACCTAACAGCATCACATAACTTTAAAATATTCAAGTTGTTGAATTGATACCTATTTAATGGGTTTGTAAGACTCGCGAGTCCGTAGAAGGGAGGTGCTCGAAGGCCTCCTTGGTTTGGTATCAGCAGGATGGCGTCAGTCGATCAGCGCCGTATATGTACCTTGTGAGCTCGGTAATGATTCTTTTCCGTTATAGTCTGAATCATTGATATCTCCGGATACGATTTGGGGGTATTGAAACTGTTGGTTTTCCATTCTGGGGGGGGGTAAAAGGGTTTGGGGGTATAATTTTTGTTCACTACTACTAGGTATTGTACAGAGATAATGGCGCTGTCATTTATTTAGTAGCACCACGGTGGAAGGAGCCATGCCTACCTCCAAACTTGCCATTACCAAGACTTTTTTTTTTTTTTGGTCGTAGCAAGTTACATGCCATTCCACGTAATCGAACCGGAAAAAAAAACACACATGGGATGTTTAGCAGATTTTTCAAGGATACATGGTCGGGTTATTATTGCGAGTTACCCTGTAGCGCTGTCGGAAAGACAATAGTCCCACACCGCCTACCTCAAGCAGCCAGGACTTTAGACCACCAAATTGATTGATCTCTTTCTGTCGGCAGAAACCCTCGACCCAGTTACCAGCTCCAGTACAAGCAAGATTGGAAAAGACTTCTACGCCACACCTGTCACGGCTCGCATACGCCTTATTAAATGATGCCGCAACCTGCGAAATATCACCCGCGTGGTGCGCCTTCGCGCGACAAGGTACTTGGCATTACGCAGCGCGCTACTCCCATTGCCTTCTCTTGGACTGGTGAAATGAGAGTCCGGTGAGGCAGCACGACCATCTGCGCATTTGTCAGGAACTAATACGCCAAAGGTTTTCAGATTTTCAGGTCAATGAAATTGGATTGGATGGAAAGGTGGTTCATCTGAGGACAATCGGCCTTACAGAAGAGCAAAAGCAAGCCGAGGGTGTTACAGGCAGGGAAGACACCGAGGTCAAACCTGCAGAGGTAGAGGCCGCACCAGCGCAGGAGATTGAAAAGCGAAAACTGCCCGTCAAGGTGATAGAGGTGCCGTCAGAAGATTTCGCAATTCTGAAAAATCTGGCTGGAGATCTGTTTGCCCAAGAGCTCGTGGACATCTTCCGCGAGGCCCAAACCGCTGACCCTGAGCAGCGCGTAAAGCCCATCATGTCGGCGCCCATCGACGACAAGTGGAAACGCGGCCAAATACACCAGGAGGTGCGCCGCATCTTCCAATCGAGAATAGATACCACCACAGATGGCAGCGGCGGCATCGTGGCAACAGCCATCCGCGATCGACCACGGGGCAAGAAGCGTAGCAGAGCGGGTAACGGCACCCAGCAGCGCGACGGCAACCGCGAGCGTAAGGATAACAACCGCCCCGCCGCTGAGTACCTGCACTTCACGCTGTACAAGGACAACCGCGACACCATGGATGCTGTATCCCAGATTGCGCGCATGATCCGGTCTAAGCCGCAGTCGATCGGCTACGCTGGCACCAAGGATCGTCGCGCATCCACGGCTCAGCGCTGCTCCATCCGCTACACGCATCAGCGCAGTCTTGCGGGCCTCAACGGCAATCTATGGGGTATATCGACCGGCGACTACGAGTACCGCGACGAGGGCATCCACCTCGGCCAACTCCTCGGCAACGAGTTCGTCATCACGCTAAAGAACTGCAAGACCGTGGACGACTCCGGTGGTGACTCACAGAACTCCATCGCGGAGCGGGTGACACTTTTGAGGAGTAACGTTGGAGCTGCCATGGAGCACATGGCCGCGCAGGGCTGGATCAACTACTTTGGCCACCAGCGCTTCGGCACGCATCAAATCGGCACACACGAGATTGGCAAGCTCATCCTCGGAGACCGCTACGAAGACGCGGTTAACGCACTCCTCACCTACGACCCCGAGCTCGCTGCCAAGTACGAAAAGGCCGCGGATGAGCAGGATGGCGGGAATAAGACTAACATGGAAGAGATCGCGCGCCACCACGCGTGCATGCTCTTCCGCACCGGCAAAGACCCCTCTGGGGCAGCCAGCATGATGCCGCGCCGCTTCGCCGCCGAGGTGTGCGTGACGCGACACCTCGCGCGCGGCGGCGCCTCGTCCATGCGCGACTATGTCGGCTCGCTGACACACATCACGCGCGGGCTGCGCTCCATGTACATGCATGCCTACCAGTCGTACGTCTGGAACCACGCGGCGAGCATACGGTGGGAGCGCTACGGCACCAAGGTGATTGCCGGCGATCTCGTTGTCGCAGACGACGAGGCCCCGCCGCTCTTTGGTGGCAAGGACCAGGACGGCGACGACATCATCAACCCCGTTAACGACGACGATGATGACGGTCGCGCGCCCGTGCGCGCCCGGCCGCTCACCGAGGACGAGGCTGCCAGCGGGCGCTATACCATCTACGATGTCGTCCTGCCCACGCCCGGCTACCAGGTTACGTACCCAGATAACGACGTTGGCACCTTCTATGACGATTTCATGGGCCGCCCAGAGAACGGCGCGCTGGACCCGCGCAAGATGATGCGCATGCGGCGCGAGTTCAGCCTCCCAGGGCGATACCGCAAGCTCATGCAACGCTTCCTCGCGACCCCAAGCATCGAGTTCCGCACGTATGCTGATGATAAGGAGCAGATGCACCCGACGGATCTAGATGTCATCCAGTCTACGGCGGCGATGGCGGCGGGTGGCGTGGAGCCAGCAGCAAAGAAGAATAAAGTCGGGGGGGACGGGGGAGACGAAGCCGACGTCAACGAGGAGAGCGAAGCAGGTGTCACGGAAACGGCAGCGGAGACGACAGAAAAGATTGCGGCGATCGTCAAGTTCCAGCTGGGACGCAGCGCGTACGCTACCGTGGCGCTGAGAGAACTGATGGGGGATATGCAAGAGTAGAAAGGGGAAAATGCGTTTGGATGAACAGCCAATACAATGAGACGGTATGATGTATTAAAAAGTAAGGACATCAAAATGCAGAATTTGCATGTATAGATAAGAGAAAATATATTATAGTCCAAGAAGACGCCCCAAGACACAAAGACAAAGAATAAACGCGCAGCAAGGACTATGCCGACATGAAGGTGCATATATTCATGCTTAAGGTATCCAGAATCATTCCCACACAAGAGAATTCTGTCCCCAAACGTCGTGACATTTGCATAATTATGAGCGTAACAAGAGCAAAGAGTGGCTGGACGTTGCACTTTCGAATTACCCGTGATATTGGCAGAGGTCGGCGGCGTGGTCAACGAGAATGTGCATATCCTCGATTTTCTCCCTATGTATGTCGTGGCCTATCATGTTCATTCGCGTTTCCTGCTGTGTATGCTCGAAAGGATGCTGATATATTATCTTTGCTGAGGCGAGGGTGACAAAGTGTGTCGGTGTAATATAAGACGATTTTTCAAGCGTTCCTGCTTGAAATATGCTGCAAATATTCGAAATCCCGCTTATAAATGCTGATGTGGAACTATGTAAGAGTCAAACGCCAGAGATGCAAGGTTGCGCAAGAGAAAAGCGCTCGAGGCTGCTGTTTAATGATCGCCCTCGACATGATAGAATTCATGTCGCATGCGATGTAGTATCTTCACTGTCCCAGCCCCAGACAAAGGATAGGTACTTGACCATGTTGACCCTCTTCGACTTCATCTCAACCATCCAGGGATGTTCTAGCATCTTCCATGGGCTTGCACGGCGGTTGGGTTGCTTTTCGAGGCTGGAGGCTTGTCAGTAGCGAAACAGCGAGGTTTAAAAATAAAATTACCCACCAGCACTCAATGAAGTATTTAAAGTTGTCGCTCCAGTATACGTCCATCTCGGGTTCGTCCTTGAGTTTTGGCACGGGTTGTCTCACAATATATGTGAGCAGATCGATGAGCCCCGCACGGGGTTGCATCTCAGTACCGTCTGCTGGGAAAGGGAACCGATGCTGGGCGACCTCGAGTAGGGTAACCCCCGTTGACCAGACATCGGATGTGATGGTGTATGATTGACCGGTGATACGCTCTGGTGCCATGTAGTAGCTGGTACCAATAAAGGTGTTAGCCTCGCCCTTAGTACCAAAGTCGCCTGATACGCCAAAGTCGCAAAGCTTGACAGCGCCATCGCGGCACAAGAGGATATTCGAAGGCTTGATATCACGGTGGATGATGCGACGGGTGTGCAAGTACGTCAGACCACCGAGGACGCCCTCAGCAATCTTGCCGAGAACCTTTTCTCCAGTTCGCCCGCCAAGTCGTTTAACCTCTTTGTAAATGCTGTCCAGCGAACCACCCTCACAAAACTCCATGGCTATGGATATGGTGGCTGTGGAAGGGTCAACAAATGCACCAAAATAGCGGCAAATGTGCTCTGAGGCACAATCTTTGTTGAAACCCAATTCGCGGATGATTTGCTTCTTAACATCTGGGTCCGGGTTTGTGGTGATAACCTGTAGGTCTGTTAAGCGCAGGAAATGTAGATAAAGGAGTATTGTCAAGTACCTTGAGGGCAAACACAGTCTTGCCGCCTTTGAGCGTGCACCTTGTCACAGCACCACCAGCACCTTCTCCGAGGTTTCCAATTTCGACTATCCGCTTTTCCATGCTGGCAATTCTCCAGCCTTCGTCATCAAGGTCCTCGACATCCCCAGCTCTAGCTTTTTCGAGGCTGAGTTTATCAAAAGCCTCCAGGCCGGGCAGGCTGCCATCTCTCTCCATTGTGACGCCGCCTTCGCTCCTCTCTGAGTACATGGAGCCAACAGCAGAAACAGGATCTGGGGTACCTTGTGTGCGTCCAACAGGGATACCGAACTGGGACAGTTGCGAAGCAAATGAGAGAGCAGAGAACTGGGATCCGGCAGAGGTGGGGTTGCTATTTCTCCCGTCGAGAGGGCCAAAGCTACCGGACCTCGAGTGAGCGCTACTTTCACTACCTGCACCGGCTGACTGTCCAGGCTGAGCACAGGTGTTGGATCGTGGAGTTTGTTCGTATGGTGTCACCTGACTGCCCATTGGTGTAGCGAGATTCATCGTCGGGAGTGGAGGTCGGCCAGGAGCTGGCTGGCCTCCTTGGGAGACAGGCTTGACGCTGGGGGAGGGCGGAATGGCGAGACCAAGTCGCGGGGTTCGAGAGCCGCCGGGACGGCTGCCAGGAAGAGCTGGACGAAGGAGAGGCGCCGGTGCGTTCATGATGGGTACCTGGCCAGGAGTTGCGGGGGCAGGGACTTGGGGAACGGGCATCACGGGTGACTATGTCTGGTTAGCGAGGGAGGAGGGGCTCCGATGAGGAGGATAGCGACAGTGAGGGGCATTACCTGGTGCGAGGCCCCTGGGCCGTGCGGCTGCGAGGCTCCGGCATCAACCATGATGGCAACGGTTGGCTAGTGTAGACACAGAGAGAGTTTCTATGATGCTGAGCAGTTGTTGGGATTGCCAGTAGTCTCAACGGGCACGACGCCCCGCTAGAATCGCAATGGCCTCGATGCCACAAAAAAGCGGGATGTTGATAAAAATGCAACGATTGTAGAGTGATTGACAAAAAGAAAGGAAGACAGCAGCAGGTAGTCGAGCTTGGTTCTTGGTTTGGACGTTGCCGACAGGGACAAGAGAAATCTGTCCTGGCGTGCAGGTTGGGGTTTGGCGCTGTGTGAGGGGAAGGAGCTATTACGTGGTCGGGACGGTAGCAAGATAGGCGGTGATGATTGGCTGAGGTTCTGCGGCGTAGGGACAAGCTGGTAAGGGGATGGCGAAGAAAAGAAGCGAGCGATTGTCGAGGAGAAGAAGATAACAAGGACGAAGGCGGCTGTAGGCGAAAGGGGGTTGGTAGGTGTCGTGAGGGTTGTGGAGGTAGTCGGTGGTCTGGAGACGGCGGGCGGTCGGAGGCGAAGAAGCGCTGGCGAGGGTGATGTGGCAGAACAATTGGGTCAGGCCATGATGCAAGCAACAGGGGGCTTGTCTGTGAAGAATGATGGTAGGGAGGTACCTAGCCTCGGTAGGTAGGTACCATCCAAGTACCTGTGGCGGGTCTTGCTCTGTCGCCATCACAGCCAATGCAATCAATCATTGCGCCGTTGGCAGTGGCGGGGCTTCAGGAACGAAATGGGGTAAAGTTAGTTACCTACTAAGGTATCTTGATAGGACTCATTCTCGCCAGTCAACAGTAGGTCCGCACTTTGTTCTCTGAAATGTACTATAATGTAAATTTTGCAGATGAAAACTTGCAAGCTGTCCCAGCTTTCTGCCCGCCCTGCAGCTATGCCTTGAATTGCAAGCCGCCATACGCGTCGACTGGAGCGCTGATTTATCCGGAACTTCCCTGGGGACTTTCTAAGGCCCACTGTGCCTCTCAGCTTGCTCGCTACCTACATAGGTACCTGCTATCTACCTGCCTGTACTCATAAGGTACGAACCCAGGTGCTAATACGTCGATGGCTTGCCCCGTCAATATTTTTCAACTGGGCGTATATTGTCCATCAGGAAAGAGAACCAGCCCACGCACGGAACTGCCCAGTGTTGTCCACTCTGCACTTCCTGCGCCGCCCAGGCCTCAGCGCTTAACCGCGTCCACCAACAAACAGGGTGGAGCCCCGCCCTCAGGCATGTTGGACGAATCGTCAGCACACATAACCAGAAGTGCGAACTGAGGCACAAAATACACACCATCTCTCATTTACCTGCACAGCACCTGGGACATTCCCCGCCGTACTCGCAGCTACGGCACGTCTCCCCCCCCCGGCCATAGTCTGACACCATGGATTCGTTCAGAAACGCACATTTCCCTCATGCCGCCCTTCCAAACGTGCAGCTCATCCGAGACCTTGCCACCTGGCGCGTGCGACCCTCCTTCACGCAGCTCGTCGCAGAATACGGGCATGGGCAAAGTTTGCAGACACACCTATTTTCTTCATTTAAGGAACCCCATCTGAGCAAACCCCGTGCAGACCTCCTTGGGCACCCAGCCGATATGCCATCATGTGCTCAACATGTAGCTGTTGGCGTTCAACCACCGACCGCTGTTGAACTGGCAGCAAACAATGATACGGAATCGTCATAGCTGGGAAAATGTACCTCACGATGCTATGTGCAATTTCAAAGCTCTTTCTTCCATCATGCTCCACTATCATTGCATTTCCAGCCAACGAAATCTCCTTCAGTTCCCATCATCTCTCTTCCTCTCAGCCTCGAAAGCGAAAGGCAACGCACCGTCGTCTTCCCGCATTGCCTCTGCCGCGTACCACGAGCACGTTATTTCTTGGAACACCTGGCGCCAGCATGACTTATACGCGCATCTATTCCATGGCTCTGTCCACGTCAGCCTCATGCAGCGCTTGCCCGACTGCCCGCCAAATCTAAAGTGCGCGCGCCCCTTTCTGTAGTCGATGCAGAACTCTTTCATGTTCGGCACATTGGTCTTGTGGCACCCATCATTTCCGTTTACTGCATGCTCGCTAGTACTCGTGTGGAAATAACCAAGACCTTCACACTTTTCCGAGTTCTTGGTTCTGCACCTTTGCCAGACCTCTAGCCAGTCTGCAGCGCAAGTGGTAGACAGTGCGCTGAAGACTAGGGCGGCTACTGGCAAGCGCATGGCTCATCACAGGCGGGTGCTTATCGTGGTTCTATTCGGAGAGAAGGTTAGTATCGTATCCGAGGCTACCATTCAACGACGGCGACTAACCAACAACTGGGGCTTATTCTCCGCGAAGCGTAGGCGTTAGAGAGTAGCAGAGCTCGTAGCACAATCCCAAAACGACCGAACATGACCTATACTTATACTTTTCTACTTTCTAGGTCACCTAAGATCCGTACCCTTGTCAGAGCAACATGTAGGTCACATGTAGGGCGCGCGATAGTATGGCAGCACTGCATATTGGCAACCACCATAAAACTTTTTGCGACATCGCTGGATACTATGGCTGTTCCCGCAGACGCTGCGCCTCATTTTATCTTGGAATACTAAATACTTATTAAAGTAGTATTCTACCTTTGTACTCGGTTTTCTGAGAAAGACTGGCTGGGACTGTTTCACACAAACTTGGGATGAGCAGCCTACGGCTTGAGCAAAAAAAGGCCGATTATCGTATAATATTATAATATTAAGAGTCTCGTGAGAAAATGTATGTGGTGATGCTGGGTGCGGATGCATACGCATAACGCTCGCTGCCTGGGCATGCAGGATAAAAACCCGGCCTCCGATGGTTTCCACTTAATAAACAACACACAGACATAGATACTTGTTCGAACTGAGGCCATCTGTTGGTAAAGATGGCAGCGGTTGATTAGGCGCTAATTAAAGTTGGACTTCTGCGCTATTCTGATTTTTATGATTTAATCGATAAAAGTCGAGTAGTGGGTAGTAGTCGCCCCCCGCTAAAGAAAGGTGGGTCTATTCGCGCTACTGTCGATACTGGCAAGCCAATTCAGGACGAAAAAAAAAATCTGGAAGCTTGACGCGACAACATGCGGCACGGGACAAAGTTGCATATCCGCCCAGCCATGCCCGCTCTAAAAGAGTCAGTGTCTGAAGCTTCAGAATCATCGGATGAGGCCGATTACATCGAAAATGCAGTAGCCCGCAAGCGGTGTCGAATCGACGATGCTACTTCCAGCGACGAGAGCGAGGTCGGAGGCGCCCAGGTCGATAGTGACGACGACAACAAAGAGGACGAGCCTGGACAAAAGATGAATTCAATCACAAATTTGTTTGCGGCGCCGTCGCGTATCAAGAAGAAGGCCGCTCTCACTCCACTGGCTGCTAAGCTGGGAGGCAAAGACACTTCTCCCGACGAGCCTGCCCGCACGCAGGTCCTAGTACCCACCGACTCAACAACGACGTTTTCCGCACTGAATGTACGGCCATGGCTAGTACAGTCACTTGCTAACATGGCGATTCGGCGGCCGACCGGAATTCAGAAGGGTTGCATCCCGGAGATTCTCAAGGGGCGGGACTGTATTGGCGGCAGCCGTACAGGTTCTGGTAAGACAGTCGCGTTTGCGGTACCGATGCTGCAGCGGTGGGCTGAAGACCCGTCAGCCATCTTTGGAGTAGTATTGACGCCGACGCGCGAGCTTGCCTTGCAAATCTACGAGCAATTCCGGGCTATCGCGGCGCCACAGAGCCTACGAGTGGCGCTCGTCACGGGCGGGTCAGATATGCGCTCACAGGCAATCGCACTCAAGCAGCGGCCGCACGTGGTGGTTGCAACGCCTGGGAGGCTGGCGGACCACGTGCGCACGTCGGGCGAGGACACAGTCTGCGGGCTACGGCGCGTGCGCTATGTAGTGCTCGATGAGGCCGACCGGCTACTCAGGGCCGCCGGCGCGGGCAGCATGCTGCCCGATGTCGAGGCCTGCTTATCAGCGCTACCACCACCAACTGAGCGCCAGACGCTCCTATTTACCGCCACCATGACCTCAGAGGTGCGTGCACTCGAGAAGATGACGCCTAAGCCCGGCAAGCTGTCCGCGTTCGTGTGCGAGGTCGACACCCAGGCGCTCGCCATTCCCACGACGTTGCGCCAGATGCATGTTCAGGTGCCGGTCACGCACAAGGAGCACTACCTGCATGTGTTGCTACTCACTGCCACAAACGTCAATAAGACGGTCATCCTCTTCTGTAACCGCACCTCGACGGCCGACTTCCTCCATCACCTTCTGCGGCTACTGGACCACCGAGTCACGTCGCTGCACTCGCGGCTGCCGCAGCGGCAGCGTGTAGACAACCTGGCTCGGTTCCGTGCGTCGGCAGCGCGCATTCTCGTTGCGACCGACGTGGCGGCGCGCGGCCTCGACATCCCCGAAGTCGGGCTCGTCGTCAACTACGACGTGCCGAGGGACCCGGACGACTACATTCATCGCGTGGGCCGAACCGCACGTGCCGGACGCGCAGGTGAGGCCGTCACGCTCGTCGGCCAGCGCGACGTTGAGCTCGTGCTGGCGATTGAGCACCGCGTCGGACGCCCGATGGACGCCTGGGCCGAGGAAGGTGTCAACCTAGAGACCAGGGTCCTGCGCGACGCCCTCAAGACGGTGACAGAGAAGAAGCGCGAGGCGCTGCTTGAGGTCGAGGAGGACAAGGAGGTAGGCGGAAAGAGGAAGCGGACGAAACAGAAGCTTCGTGTTGCGTAGATTGGTTAAGGGCTCATAGTTGTTTCGAGCAATTTTCTTTTATATAGTATAGTTATATAGCGAATTTGTTAATTTACTTGCATCGTTCTATTGATTTCTAACTCCTAGTAATACTGTCCAAGATGTTAGTGGTGCCTGTATCGCAAGAAAGTACAATCTACCCTTGTTATCAGACATGTTCTATCTGTTTCTTTCTCTTGCCGTTGATTCCGGCAAGGGTCTTTTTTTTCAAACAGTGCTCCATTCTCCATACGTCTCGTGACAACTTGTCCAGGTCCGAAGTCGAAGCTCCACCAGCCCGGTGTCGGTCGCAGTGGGCGGGCTACGGCGGTTACCTGGTCGCCGATGTTCACCTTAGCCGTAAAATGGGCCGCAGTCGGTCTTCGGACTTTACGTAGAAGTCGATTTCTAACAAGCTTTCGTCCGCCAACCAGTCTAGCGCATAACTGGCAACGGACTCGGCAAGAGGAGAGGGCCGAGGCTAAACTTAAAAAGGCATCATTCAATGTGGTTTTGTTTTTCTATTGGTTTCGCTGGAATTCGATTTCTTTCACTAGCGTTTTCCTTAACCCGAGGAAAAAAAAGACAGCGGAGAATGTGCGGTGATATGCCATTCAGCCCTACTAAAAAAGGCCGCCTGTACATTGGCAGCTTAGCAGCCACGGATGGGAATTGCTGACTTCTAGAACACAACAAAAGGTGGCTGCATCGTTAAAGAAATTGTTACAAGTTCAAGCACAAGCAATATGCAGCCGAGGGACAGGGAAATGCATCTGGACCAGGCATGGTGAAGTGAAGTGACATGACGAAAAATGCATTATACATACGAGCTCTGGCGCGCTAACCATCAGCCGGCATGTTACCCTTGCCATATTTCGGCTGCACTACGAACTAATATCATGGTCGGTGGCTTAGGCTGTGTATAGATAGAGGGACACGCAAGAGTCCACGACGACGAAAGCTCGGCGGTATAGATATGTTGAACTACCAGATTGCAGATGCGACTTGTTGGGCTTACTTGATATGTTTGTGTGAGAGGCGGTGAATGGACGCGTAGGTAAGGCTGGTTTTGTGCGCGAGCCGACGTATGTATGTACAACTTCCCTGTCATGTTATGACGACGCAATCTACGACGCGACGGGCTGCTACTTTTAGGGGCATGTGCGGGCGACGATATCGACAACATCGGTTTTTGCAAGCTCACTTGGTGGTAACGTAGGCAAGCGACGAGGAAGAAAGAACACAACTGTTACTAATCGCAGTTACGAACTGGTGTTGATTCCATCCTCGAAGGTTGGTGAAGTCATTATCAAACAAGGCGCGGGCCTAGTCGGACATACGTTTCTAATCCGGAGCACGGCTTATGAATCGACAAAAGCCACTGAAAGTTGAGTGGTGCGACAGACTACTAGCTTAGTAGGTACCTAGTAGGTAGGTTCGTAGGTAGGCGACAGCGTTATGGTGTCACTGTTATGGTGCGATTGCGTTAGGGACTAGCGTTGGGTTGGAGTCACCGATTGCTCATCACGACAAACGGGACGAAGGTGAAAAAAGACACGATCTGGGTTTTGTCCGACATGCGGATTTGCACGCACCTATAGCTAGAACACCAAGAAGCCATTTGCTTTTAGGTTGGGGAGAAGGAGTCACAGGCCCGTGTCAGTTGCCCGTCTCCGAATAGAGTCCGAGTGTGGCCAGTTGGCCTGTCAGGTACCTGATGGGTTAGCCGTGGTAGCGACCGCGGGTGTTCGGTCCCGCGATGCGGCGTACTGGAAAGCACGAGAATACTTGGAGAGGGCGGGGTGTCTGAGCCACCGTGGACGTACCGTAACCGGACGAGTGACCTGGCCTCTAACGGCGTCGTGCTCATGTAATCAGGCTCTGAAAGTAGTTGACAAAATCCGAGCCAAAGGGCGAGAGCGAAACTTTGTCGGGCCCGACAAATGTTAGCGCCATAGTGTAACTAGGTATGGGCTACGAGTCACATCGAGTCACATCTGTCAGCGGCCCGCCGGGGATTGTTAATACTGTCCACGGCCTTGTCATCAAACTTGGGTCTGCCCCACCCAGGCTCCCCTTGAGGCCTCGTTATGCTCGGGTCCGCGTATGCCAAACTCCGCCCCAGTGCCGCGGGCAGTGGGCGGGCAGTGCTTGGTGCCTGCTGGCCCGCCCTTCGCTGCCCGGCTTCTGCGCGGGCCCCGGCGCGACGGGACCAGGAGATATTCATTTATTCATATTCCAGAAACAAGATTAAAAGACTCCCGTCGCCCACACCTCCTTCCGCCTTCTCTTTCCATCCCAACCCAGGCTTTTTGATTCAGATCCCGAGACGGCAAAGCATTCCACCTCCAACTACGACCACTTTCGAGTGCCCATTCACACAAATCGTACCGCCACAGCGCATCAATCACCAATCTACCGATAATCCCTGCCTAAACCCACTCGGTACCCGCAACCAGGCCTGACTCATAACGGAAAAAAAAAAATAATAAACACCATCAAGGGAACAATTCATACACACCTGCCCATATATAGTGTCCCATACACTGCTATTTTCAAAATGTCCCCATTGGCGACTCTCCAACCAACTCCTATCCACCACCAGAAGCCCATCTCTGCTTCTTCGTCTTCTTCTTCTCCGATCACACGCTTCGCCGCTCCTTCCCGCAAGACCATGTCTGTCACGCAGACCTACTACCTCGCCCACAAGGCCCGCGGCAAACTGTCCCGCGAGGCCGCCCAACCCGACCACGACCTGCGCCTGCTCGTTGGCCATGCCAACCTGCTCGACTCTCTCATGATGGACCTCGCCGACGCCGAGCGCGAGCAGGAGCGCTGGTTCAACCAGTCCGTCCGCAGCAACACTCAGAAGGCTGCCGCCGGCAAGAACAGCCGCCACATCCAGTGGGCCGACCGCATCGCTGAGGAGGCCGTCGAGGAGGACGAGTACGAGGCCAGCTCGTCTGATTCGGACTCTGACAGCTCCGAATTCGACTACGAGGAGGAGGATTCCAAGGTCAACATGGCTGCAACGGTCACCGTTCAGCAAGTCGACGCAGATGACGTTGAGGAAGATCTCGAGGAGGACTACACACAGCTCGAGCTCGTTCGCACATCGTCACACGGCGGCAGCGGCTCGCCACCAGAACTGCTTATCGACCAGCACGACTCGGACTCTGAGGACGAGTCGATGCCGCCCTCGCCCGGCGAGGCGCCCCTGCCCCTGCCCAATGCCAAGGAGCAGCAACAAGCCTATGGAGAGGAGGAGGAGTACTACAGCAGTCGCGACGCGACCGGACTGGTATCAGCCGTTCTGGTCTACTAAAACAGACAGTCGACCAGACGTGATCTCCTCTCTTTCCTTTTCAGCGATTTAGCGGACTTGTTGCAGCAATATTTTTTTTTCGGCATTTACAGGGCGTTCAGATTATCTTTGATACCATAGGGGCTTTTTTTTTCTTCTCACGCTATTCCGGGCGTCTGTTTACAGACTTGGCTGGAATACAGGATACACAATCAATTTACAAAAGAATAATTAGGGACGGCGCTCCCGCTGCTGGCGAGGAACAGTGGCGCGGCTGCCAACAGTACGAGGACTCATGGTTATTGGCTACTCGGGACATGACAGCAACTATAAAACAGAAATTATTAATCTATATTATTCAAAATGTTTGAAAAATTCTTCCATAAACTCTGCGCTATTACTTGTGACTTTCTGTGGGTGTTTACGATTCGGCACATCTGGAGCGGTCCGGCTGGTGAGTCAAGCAAGACTGGCGGCGACGGCGGAAGCCTTACGACGCCCGGCTCTCAGACCGCCAACCCACATCTTCCGCCGGCTCGGAAAGCCACAAGTCCAGCCACGCCCTGCGTTCGTCGATAGACAAGTCGAGTGAATCATCCGTGAATCATCCTAATGTAGAGTGCTCGCTGTATGCACTCGGCTGATTTCCCTCGTTTCTTTCCCTTGTACTCTTACTATTATGTATTCTAAGCACAGTGACTCTTTTTGTTCCTTCTTCATCCAGCCTGTCATTCCTCAACTTTTTTTTTTAGCACGGGCCCCGCTTGCTGGGATTTCGCGACTTTGAATTAATAATGGAAGATGCTAATGCTATAATAGGTTTAGCGTGCGTTGCTGCCTTAGGGATTCGTCAGCCAACACGTCTGCGTTGAGCATGTTGTCTGATCACATCAGCAAGCCCCATGAATTGCGGAATTGCGTGCATTACCACTTGATCTTTTTTTTCATTTGCACGTGTCGGGTATCTCCATCCCCTTGGGTCTTGGCATAGTTAGTAAAACCACAATTAGGCAGCTGTGCTGGGTTGACGAGCAGGGGGGGGGAATGCGATCAACAAACAAAATAACTACAGTTTCAATGCTAGCTGGCCTTCAGCTCCCTTGCCCTTCAGGGCTGCGTCCAGCATTGGTTGGAGTGACTCGCTGACCGCCACGTCTGCTTCTCGCGATGCTACCCCTCACTGCATGAAATGTATAATATACAACTTGCATGTGCCTTTTTGGCTGGGCCATAGACAGCGGCCCATAGCCGGTAGCCAGGTCAACCCTCCAATACGACCGCTTGGTCCTCGCACGCATGTGGTCCTGCCCGGGTTGGACAAGAGTACAAAGTCACAATGCATACGCAGGGTCGGAGGCCAAATTATGCAGGGTGACTAGATTTCATCACGACTGAGTGAGTCTCGACTGCATCGGCTGCGTACACTCTCAAAAAACATTCATCGAGCCCAATCGCTCGTTCATCAGCGACATGGCCACTTCTGTTGGCCTTGGCGATGCGGGTGCTGGCCATTAACGGTTATCATCGTGTGCTGGCCTACATATTTACTGTTTCGATCCATTCAGATATCTCGATAGCGATGTAACTTGATTGGAAAGGGCGTCCTCAACGTGAAGGTGAGACCCGCGGATTTGGCAGTCCGCCACCACTGAGAGCCGATGAAATCCGCGGTGCTCCTCTGGCCACTGGTAACTAATCTGTCTGAACTAATAAATAAACTACGCACTCGATCGGTATCTTTCGGCGCTGCATGTGTGCATCTCCGTCGTAGCCGATTACATCCGCAAGCCACAGCATCAGAAAGCCCCGCAAAAAAACCTCTCGAGCTTCCCAGGCTTGAGCTTCGCTCTCAGTCGTCTCCGATTTTAAGCCGTTTCGCAAAATCCAGAAGCTCACGTGCCAAAGGCATCCGATCTCCGCAAACTGTTACCTCGAATACCCGACTTGTTGCCGCTCCTTCCTTGTGCGCCCGGGCGCGCCATGCAATCTCTCACGAACCGGGCGCTCCCCCAGCGCTCTCGTGCAACAATCACCTCCTTCTCTTCCGTCGTCTGCCGAGCCTGCCGTAGCCGCCGACTGGCAACGACAACCGCGCCGCCTAAGCCGCCCCCGGCCGGGCTGGCTGAACTCTCCTCGCGGCGCGTCCTGGCCGTCGCCGGCACCGACGCCACCAAGTTCCTCCAAGGCATCGTCACGCAAAACGTCGCCACCGTCAGCACGGGGCGCAATAGCGGCACGGCGCCGCCTACGCCGCGCACTCAAGGCTTCTACGCCGGCTTCCTCAATGCCACCGGCCGCGTCATGCACGACACCTTCATCTACCCCTTCCAGAGCGGCGCCGGCGGGCTGGCTGCCCTCGACTACGGCGACGGCGGCGACGGCTTCCTCATCGAGGCCGACGCCTCGCAGGTTGCACACCTCGAAAAGTACATCAAGCGCTACAAGCTGCGGGCCAAGGTCAGCGTCCGTGCTCTCGCCCCAGAGGAGGTCTCTGTCTGGCAAGCCTGGGACGACGCTGCTTCCAACCCGGGCCTGACTACCGGTAACAGTAGCATTATGACGCTACGCGACCCCCGCGCGCCGGCCATGGGATGGCGGATATTGCAACTCGGCCCTGGCACGCCCGCCGTGCTCGACGTGGAGCGCGCCGCCGAGGACGCGTACACGATCCGGCGGTACCTCCAGGGCGTCCCCGAAGGTCAGGACGAGCTGCTGCGCGAGCAGGCGCTGCCGCTGGAGAGCAACATGGAGCACATGGGCGGCATCGACTTCCACAAGGGCTGCTACGTTGGGCAGGAGCTGACGATCCGCACACGACACCGCGGCGTCGTGCGCAAGCGCGTGCTGCCGTGCGTGCTCTACGATCCCGACCGGCCGGCGCCGAGCGTCCTCGCGTACGACCCCGACGCCCTGTCCACCGCCGATGGCGGCACCGCCGATGCCGCGGCGGTGCCGACGGAGACAAGCATCGGCCGGTGCGGCAAGCGCGGTCGCAGCGCGGGCAAATGGCTCAAGGGCGTTGGCAACGTCGGCCTCGCGCTGTGTCGGCTTGAGGTCATGACGGACGCGGCGGCCGTGGTGGCGGGCGGCGGCGAACAGGTCCCGGCTGCCGCGACGTACAGCCCAGAGGATGAGTTCGTGGTCGAGTGGGGAGGAGAGGACGATCTTCGGAGCAGCGTCAAGATTAAAGCGTTTGTGCCCGACTGGCTGCGCACCGGCATGGAAGGCGCGCAAAGGAAGAAGACGCAGTAGAGAAGGAATCATGGGCGTCGGTGTAGGATATTGAAAGAAAATTATAGATGCAACTACACAACGGCTAATACAATCATGCCGAACAACAGGCACAATGTTGACCGGTTGGGGGCGATAATCACGTCTCACCCACATCTCGTATCCGTATCGCTCGCTGCCTTGTGCAAACGGTGGTTGCAAATCGCTTTATTAGGAGTCTGAGCTGTTCCAATACCACATGACGAAACTCGGAGCTGGCGGCAGTGTAAGAAGCCGGAAATGCGCCATTGACGTGTGTTGAACGGCTGTGAAAGCCTGGGGCCGGGAATTGTAAGCGCATCTAATAATTTGGGACTTTTTCTCTTTTCTCATGTTGAGGAAGGGGATGCTGCAGCCTGCACCTTTTTTCCCTCAGCTGAATACCATCTCGACAAAGCCCGTCCGACATGCCCAGTTGGGTACGGACTACCTGTTTCAGTCCTTTATCAAGGCTGTTTTCACACAAAAGTAGAGAAAATTTTGCGAACCACCACGGGAGCTGCGTATTACGCACAGCTGCCAGACTCGAGTGCTGCATGAAGCGGCACAGAACGGATGGATTCAATTGGACTGGACATATACGAGGTATGGAAAGCCCTCCTGGGTGGATTGTCGATGCGTCATTGTCACTGGTCCGGCCTGTCTCAAAATTAGATTACATTCTGCAAGGCGGACTCCATCCCGTTACGGGCATATGGTTCGGGACGGCGCTTCCCGCGGTGCCACATTGCTGGCTGTCATCTTATTTCCTCGCCTGAATAATAAGCCTACCAACCCCCCTACTTGACCTGCAAATAGGGGCTGCCCCTTTCAGCAACCGGGGATAAGCGAGGCTGAGCTGATTACTGCAAAGCCACTGCCAAGTCTCGTCAATACAGCCTCGCCAATGCCGTGGCAGACAAAGATGGCAAGCTGACAAAAGGGAACCCCCCCCCCATTAAGAACATCTCGGTCGACATCTTAGGGGCAAGATCGTCAAACTCTCCTTGGCGACGCCGTGTTGATGCGTCATGAGCTTATTGGGCGGGCTGCGGCGTCGCCCAATTGCGGCGGCTCGTTCCTATCAGGGCCTCGTTTTTCGAGGCCACCCAGAAGCGGGAAACGCTCTGTGTTCTTGTGACTTTTATCGTATATTTTAGCGTTGCCAGCTCTAGGACAGTCATCTTGAGAAAGGGTATATATATACAATTGTGCAAGGAAGCGTTGCACTGGAGAACCTTGGCTTTGACCTTTGTGCCTTGCATTTATGGTGACATCGACCGAGGTCATTACTCCATACTTGTATATTTTATACCCCAAACCTTGTGGTTCGGCGACTCTCTGTGCATTGATCTTCATTCGCCGTCATGTCGCTCGCCACTGAACAACCGGCCCCGGACGGCGCCGCCATGAAGCGTATTATCTTATGCTGCGACGGCACCTGGTTCGACAGCGATGACGGCTTCAACAAGGCCTCGCGCAAGAACAAGGCGACGGTGCAAGTGGCCTCCAACGTTACCCGAATCTCTCGCTGCTTCAAGCGCCGATGCAGTGACGGCACTCTGCAGATCATCAACTACGAGTCCGGCGTCGGCACTGGCAGCAACACCCTCGACACTCTCACGGGGGGTGCCTTTGGTTTGGGCCTGACACAGGTATGAAAGTTCTAGACCGTGGGGGTTTCGTTGAGGAGGCTGGCATATCTGAGCCTGTTTGTAACCAATTGCAGCGCGTCCGCGAGGCATACGCCTTTCTCTGCGCCAATTATGCGGACGGCGACGAAATTATCCTCATTGGATGGTCTCGCGGCGCATTCACCGTACGGTCCGTCGCTGGCATGATCGGCAAGCTGGGTTTGCTGACTCGCCAAGGCATGGAGTCGTTTGTCCCCATCTTCAAGGACATGCAGCACTGGAAAGATGCCGAGTACAGGGACCCCTTCCCGAAGACGCCCTTCGGGGACAAGCCCACGGGCGACGGCGCCGCAGATGCGTACCGTGCAAGGTTGGAGATGCTCGGCCTCACGCGAGTCACGCAAGGAAACGGCGACCTCATCAAGGTCAAGGCCATCGGCGTCTGGGATACGGTGGGCAGCCTGGGCATCCCGAAAATCGGCTGGCTCGAGGCCCTCGGTATCCGAGCAGCCAACAACGAATAAGTCTCCTCAATGGCGCGGCCTCGACAGGGGTGAAGAAACACGCTGACCTAGAATTACATTCAAATGGCACGATACGGATCTCTCCAATCGTATTGAGCACGCATTCCACGCCCTGGCCCTCGACGAGAATAGGTCGCCATACACACCGGCCGTATGGGAACGCCGACCAGAGAACGAGCTCACAACCGACCTCCGTCAAGTATGGTTTCCCGGCACGCACGGTAACTGCGGAGGCGGCGTTGAGGATGTGGGAATGGCCAACATCACCCTGGCTTGTAAGTCACAGCAAGGCCAAAAATCGCAACGTTCCCATCCATCCCTCATGTTAACAAGCCTTCGCTAGGGATGATAGATCAGATGGCCTCGGTCGGCGTGGAATTCCACGCACCGGCTTTCATGCGCATCATCTCCCAGCAAATCCACCAGTACGAAGCCAAGGCCGCCCAGCTCGCCCACAAGCCGCCGCCGCCCACGCCGTGGGCCGTCGACACCATCGTCCGCTCCAACGCGCCCATGCGGCCATGGTCCCTCGGCGCGCTGCAGAAGCCGCCGAGCGTCATCGACTGGATCACCGGGCGCACGCCGCGCACCCCCGGTCAGTACCGGCAGGCGGCGCCTGACCCGCGGCGCACCGGCGGCGGCGGCGGCGACCTCCGCCGCTGTGGCTCCGCCGCCGCGTTCCTGCGCGACACCAACGAGCGCGTCCACAGCTCCGCCCGCGTCCGCCTCGCGTGTCGCGGCCTCGGCCTCAACGACCAGGGCGGCGTCGCCTGGGCCGCGCCGACGCTGACGCGCCGCTGGCGTCTGCGGCGCACCACGGCGCAGTACGAGGACCCGGTGCCGCGGGACCCCCCCTGGGACCCGGCACCGGGTGCTGGTTCCGGAGAGACGAGGCCGCCGCCGCTGGACGGGGAGCAAGGGCAGGGGGGCCGCTGGGTCTGGGAGTACGTGGGCCCGGAGCGGGAGGCGCCGACGGACAGGCGGCAGCGGATCATGGCGGAGGAGCCGCTCGGGCCGTACGAGCGCGTCTTGCTGAATCATGTCGGCGGTGAGCCGAATGTGTATGCTTTTGCGGAGGGCTGGGCGATGAGCGGCCAGTGGCCGGTGAGTGTCGGACTCGAGCAGGACTCGGGCGCGGAGACGGAAACGGGGTCGGGGACTCTGGTGCAAAATACTGCGTCTCCCAAATGACTCTGCTAACCGATACTCTGGAATTGAGATGTTGAGTTTACGTAAATTCGGTGTATTTTCATCTGTGTTTGTCTTTCATATCTTCTGGCTTTTGCTTGAATTCTCTAAATAGAATGATGAGTCTTATTGATGTGGCTGCTCGACAAGGTGAGAGGCTTACTGCTAAAAGGGGCAAAATCTTGCAATTATATAACAAACATGTAGAATGTTCGGCACAAAGTATATATTAGCTACTAGAGCCTCTCAGTGGTCAGCAGCTATGCACAAGCCGACCCCTAACATACACCTGTACGATGTTTCGATCATCGCCAGTCATGATAAACTTCTCCAGCATCGTCCGCAGCGAGTCGACTTCCTCTAGGGGTGCAGTGATGCCACCTCTTGCGGCGCTCACATCGACCAGCAGCGCGTCAAACTGCTTACCGACCTGGAAGTTGCCCACCTCGTCGCCGAAGCCGACGACGCGCGCGCCGCCCACCGTCGCCATGTGAAAGGCCTCCTCCATCGTGACCGCCGCGGTTCCATCGCGGGCGTCCAAAAAGTCGCGCGCGAATGAGTTGACCAGCGCGTGGCGCATCGCGTTGAGCATGGAGATGGAGTAGCCGCCGCCCGAGTCGGTGCCGAGGCCGACCTTGACGCCGCGGCGCAGGAGGTCCTTGATCCGCGCAGCCATGAAGCCGCCGCCAACCGTCATGTTCGAAGTCGGGCAGTGCGCGATGCCGCAGCCGAGGTCCTGCAGCCGCTGCGTCTCGTAGGGGGTCATGATTGTGCAGTGGGCGAGGATGGAGCGTGGGCCGAGGAGACCAAAGTGTTCGTACAAGTCGGCCTCGTTGGTGAATTGTGGGAATAGAGACAGCGTGAAGGTCTTCTCCTGCTCGGACTCGTCAAAGTGCGTCTGGATGGCCATGGTCGGATGCTGGGCGGCGATGGTGCCCAGCCCAGTCAGCAGGGATTCGTCGCAGCAGATGGCGAAGCGCGGCGTAAGGACGTGGCGGAGGAGCTCGCCTTTGGGATCGAGGCGCTGGATGTGATGTATGCAGTCGCGAGTCACTTCGAGCGATTCCTCAACGCTGCCATCGACGTAGAAATCCGGAGCGTTGCGAGCCATGTTGCACTTTCCTACCAGCGCCCGCTGGCCGTGTTCCAAACAGACGTCAGCGAGGATCTTGGTGGCCTCGCCGTGCAGGGAACCATAGTAGCTCGCGGTGGTGACGCCTTGGCGAAGCATGCCCTTTACAACCATTGGATACACTCTCTTGGCATGGTTGGGGTCTTTGAAAAGGGACTCGTTATGAAATGCAACCTGGTTGAGCCATTCCAGAATCTGGAGTCCCTGTCCCTGTCCGCGATGCAGCCACTGCGGCGCATGGTTGTGCGTGTCGACGAATCCTGGCATGATAAACTGCCCTTTCTGCAGCTTTGTCAAGCTGATTCCGGCAGCATTGAGCGCTTTCAGTCTTTCAGGCACTTTTTGGCTCTGCACGTTTGCTTCGAGGGCGACGATGGTCCCAGAGTCGTCAACGACTAGCAAGGCATTCCCAAGGATGGTAATTTCCTCCAAGCTTGTGGAATGAATAACGGTCCCATAGAAGACCTGGCTGAAGCTATTTCTCGACATTCTGCAATGCTTAGAATTGTAATCTGTTGCTTGGAAAAGCAGCAGGCTCCAGATGTTTGTCAGAGGTGGTGTAAGTAAGAAGGCAGGTGGGTGGAGTAGCACATTGCTGTTGTTGGATAGCAGCGTTACATTGGAGAGCCTGATTTCTAGTAGATCACCCGGTCAGTCAGAATTATTCGGTGAGGCATGAAACGAAATGCCTTGGGAAGCGGGGTTGAAATACCAGCAGATGACAAAAGGAAAAATGTCGGGACGTGCCCATCAAAATTG
This sequence comes from Cordyceps tenuipes, assembly GCA_025583755.1. Lineage (NCBI taxonomy): Eukaryota > Fungi > Ascomycota > Sordariomycetes > Hypocreales > Cordycipitaceae > Cordyceps > Cordyceps tenuipes. The sequence goes on along the minus strand of JANZYN010000076.1, from coordinate 45,685 downwards.
TGAGCTACAAGCAAGAAGCTGGCGCGCCACCAGTTTTACTGTACAAGATCGGAATTGTGGAGCTGCTGCCAGAAAGTGTGGCGCTGTAAAGTGGCTTTCATTGGCGCGTCCCGTCGCGTCACGTGTAGTTTAAGCTTCGTCTTTTTCGCTTTCAACGCGGCTTCAACATAGAATCGACAGCACGGTGGCCACATACCGCGGCTGATTCCAACGCATAACGGCAGGAGCTGTGTGAATAAGCAGCTCTGAGAGCCTGGATGAGCCGCGATCCAAAACTGCCGCCGTCGAAGAATTTCACGCCAAGTCAGCATCATGAGCGAACAAAACAAAGATCTGCTGCGTTTTGCAGCCGAGTACGCGGAGAAAAACGTCGACCTGTACAACCTCCTCGGTGTAGATTCCCTCACGTCAAAAGATGACATTCGTCGTGCCTGGCGCAAGCGCTCGCTCATGTACCACCCTGACAAGGCTGGTGACAACTTCGACCCAGAGAAGTGGGAGTTATTCGAACGAGCGCGTGATATTCTCGCCGACGACAACGCCCGCGCAACCTACGATGCGTCCATGAAGACCAAGCTGCTGCGGCAGCAAGAGCGCGAGGCTATGAACAAGGAGCGCAGGCGCTTCGCCGACGACCTCGAGGCGGCCGAGAACGCTGCGCGCCAGCAGCAGCAGGCCCGCCAGCAGCACGACGCGAATATGCTACAAAAGGAGCGTGAGAGACTAGCGGAGCAGCAGCGCATGCGCGACGAGGAGGCTGCGCGCCAAGCCCAGGCCGCACAGGAGATGGACGACATGGCGGAGGCGCGCCGGCGCCTCAAGGAGCGGAAGGAAGAAAAAGTAAAGAGAAGGGAAGAAAAAGCAAAGAGAAGGGAGGTCAAAGAGATTCTGAAAGCCAACTCCATGTACAGCAAAAAGGAGAAGAGTCCCGCAAATGGTGCTGTAGACGTACCTGGTGATTACGCTGTCGAGATTGATGGCGGCCGGAAGATGTACTGGGAGCTCGTGTGCGACAAGCTCCGAGCACGGCAGGCAATATCAGACATGAGAAAGGAGGAGAATCCAGATGCACATGATACTATGGAGGCGCTGCAACAGATCATGACTTCAGCCAAGCAGCGAATTTACGATGCTGAGGTAGCATATCAGCGCAAACCCGAAACAGCCTGAAATACTTTTCAACTTTTTCCTCGAAACACGCAGCTATCTACTCGACCACCAGCCTCAAGGCACAAATAGCATTTGCACCCAAGACTACAATCGCATCTCTGGAGCCCCTCCCAAAGGTTTTATATATGGCCTCGACATTCAATCTGGCACTGTCCCAGGGACCTTGTACGTCCGCCTCAATCGGCGGGAAGAATGGGTGGTCAGTACCAAACATGAGTCTATCGGCCGTGCTCGCCGCAACCGCGGCCTGAAGGCCGACCTCGGAGTAAATGACAGCATCAAGGAATATTTGCTCCTTCAATACAGTCCAGATTGTGCGGCGGTCCTTGGGCACCTTTCCCGTCTTTACCAGGTGTCCATCATGGACGATACAGCTCTCGATGCGGCCAGCGATGAACGGCAGCGTGCCGCCGCTGTGGGCTAGGAGCATTCGGAGGTTGGGTAACTCGTCGAAGACGCCGGCCATGTACATGCGCGCGACGGCAATCGTGGTTTCCATGGGGAATCCCAGCGCGAGGGGAAGCACGTGGCCGTACTCCTCCGCGCGGGGACCGTACACCTCGTTGGGCAAGCCGTAGTGCGGGTGCAGGAAGACGAGCAGTTTGGCATCGGCGATGGTCTTGAGGATGGGCAGGAGGAGGGGGTCGTCGAGGCCCTTGCCGAGACCAGAGGTGCCGAGGATGATGCCGCGGCAGTACTTGAGGCCCTTGAGATGTGCGACAGCGGCCGTGATGGCGTCCACGGGCGCGCTCAGCGGCAGGGCGGCGAAGAAGAAGAGGCGGCCGGCGTGCTGTGCGCACATCTCGGAGAACTCGCTGTTGACCGAGGCGGCTACGGCTGTGGCCTCGGAAGGGTCTAGGAAGTCGAACCAGGGGTTGGCAAGGGAGATTACGGATATGTTAATGCCGTTGGTGTCCATGAAGTGCAGCTTCTGCGCGATTGAGGCAAAGTGCGCGTTCAGCGGGCGGCCGGGCAGCTTGGCGGTGGGATCTCGGAGGGCGGTCTCGAGAGACTCGAGTTCAGACGAGAGCAGGATGAGGCGCGGCTCATCGGCCTGGGGGAACTTGCGGACGAGGGGGATGGTAGTGCGCTTCTCGAGCATGGTGATATATGAGGGCGGATAGATGTGGCTATGAATGTCGACAACGGGGGTCAAGGATTCCATTGTGCGTGTTTTGCAGAGTGTATTTCGAGATGGCGTTTCTGGTAGAGTTGAATGAAGCTCGCAAGAGGTAGCGGACAGTGCGGTCTTTGGTAGAGTTGAATGAGAGCCCGCAAGAGGGACAGGACAGTGGCGGAGAAGTAGGTGATGATGGATAGTGATGTATGGAATCCCCCCGCTCGATCATCAGGTCGAGTGGACTGATGGTTGCCACTTATCTGCAGAGCCAGCTGTCGTGCAGGTACTTTTGATGTTTGTTCCGAATGAGACACGCAGATGCAATACGAATTGTTTGCCTTTTTGTAATGCCAAGCAATCAGCTGCGAAGCTCCTAACCTCTGAGCTCTGTACCTAGTCTGTACTGGACTGGGAGTTGGGAGCTGTTACTTACCCCTCATTACAAGGCTCAGCGGGACAGGGAGGAGAAGGAGGGGTACAGGTGCTAATGGCCAGGATATTAGTGCTAATCGCCACGCTATTAGTGGCTACTGTTAGTGGGCTGAAGCAGGCCAGGCTACTCTGACAGTGAGTGAGTGAGTGGCTTCGATAGCTGGATCGATTTTCGGTTGACGTCCTTTTCCGGCCTTGAACCCAGTGGCGTTGGATTGATGGTCGCCTCCTGATTGACTGCATAGGCCTAAGTTCAGGGAAGCTCGTATGGTCCGGTTCTCGAGGTTACATTCACGTTGAGTAGCCAGCCCTTATCATGATGCAGGCCAGCCTCTTGCTAGCTGCAGAGAAATGCTCATGCCGTTGATAACACGAGCCGAAGCCGCATCAGAACAAGACATAGGCAGTGTATGGTTGACGACATCTTCATCAAGCGGCACGTTGCACTCTCTTACCATTCACTACAGAGCCAGCCACCAAATCATCCATTCGCCAGATTTCGCCTCTCATCATGAGTGTCGAGGCCGCCGTCCAGGACGAGGGGCTTCTCATCCCGGTAACCCCTCACTCTTGCTTCTTTCCCCTCGCCGTTTTCGCTAACCCTCTCCCCTTCCCCTCCTATTAGCTCATTGACTTTTCCAACTTCCTCCACGGCACACCTGCCGAGCGCGCCGAAACCGCCGTCGCCATCCTGCACGGCTTCCAGACCGCCGGCTTCATCTACTTGCGCTCTCCGCCATCGCCCACGCCCTCGGCCGTGCGCGACATTTTCGCCCACTCGGCCGCCTTCTTCGCCCAGCCACTCGCCGACAAGCTCGCCCTGAGCCTGACCGACGCGGCCGCCAACCGGGGCTACCTCCGGCAGGGCCGCGAGCGGCTCATCCCCGACGGCGGCAACGGCGCCGTCCCGGATGTGCTGGAGCTGAAGGAGAGCCTCGAGATTGGCCGCGAGCCGCACGAGAGCTTCCGCAACCACTGGCCCGCAGAAGCGGCGCTGCCGGGTTTCAGGCAGGAGGCGATGGCGTTCTTCGAGACGTGCAAGGAGCTGCACGTGCAGGTCATGAGGGCCGTGGCGGTCGGGCTGGGGCTGGAGGAGAGGCATTTCGACGGCTATGTCGACAAGGGAGACAACACGCTCCGTCTGCTGCATTATCCGCAAGTCAAAGCGGACGTCTTCAAAGCCAACGCCGGGCAAGTTCGGGCCGGCGAACACTCTGTAAGACTATACTTCTCCCACCCACACGCATGCAGGTTTAGCATCTCTCTCTTCCTCTCTTACTCTCTTTCTCTCTCTCTCTTTCTCTTTCTCTCTCTTTCTCTTTCTCTCTCTTTCTCTCTCTCTCTGGGTGTGCCACTAACAACCAACAATGCAGGATTACGGCTCCATCACTCTGCTCTTCCAGGACGATCGCGGCGGCCTCCAAGTCCGCTCGCCAACGGGCAAGTTTGTCGACGCCACGCCCATCCCGGGAACCATTGTCGTCAACGCCGGCGACCTGCTCGCGCGCTGGAGCAACGACACGATCAAGAGCACCGTCCACCGCGTCGTCGAGCCCCCGCACGCCGCCGATGTCGATGTCTACCCGCCACGGTACAGCATTGCGTACTTTTGCAACCCCAACGCGGACAGCCTCATCGAAGCCATGCCGGATACGTATGCGGGCGAGGCGGATAAGAAATACGGTCCGATCATGAGTGGCGAGTACCTCATCCAGCGACTGGCCCCGACTTATTAGCGGCGGACCCGTCTGGAAGCTCTGATTTGTTCAACTCGTACTTTTTGTAGCTTGTGCGTAATCTCAACTTGGAACAATAAGCGAAGAGGTATTGTCGGGAGATCTATTTGAAGGCACTCTTTGGGTCATTGTGCGAGTCTTGAACGCCAGACACGTACGTTGTCTTGTAATGCTTGTGTAATACTTGCAGAGGCATATGAAAGCCGCTGCACTCGCAGATTGCGGAACACGGATAGTACATGCACAGTACGTTCGCGAATGATTTTTTCTGGTTTGTGCTGGTTTACTTGCCGGACGGCGCCGGAGACTGCAATGACCCGTGGCTATAGCTTGCTCATTCAAGTTGCCAAGGTGATTGCTTGTCTGGTATACGTATTGACGCCCTCTCTGGATAAATCATCGTCATCCACGCTGTCCAGCCGCCACTTCTCCGGGAACTTCGACGTCAGGCTGTCCGCCGTCTTCATCATGACGTCGTTGGTCCAGTCCCCGATCTCTTCCGCCCACAGCCACGCCGCCCAAAAGCCCGCCGCCGCCACCGGCAGCGAGATGAAGCACGGCACCAGCACCGCCGGCTCCGGCCACCGCGTGACGATAAAGTACAGCGCCGTCGCCGCGCCACCCAGCCACAGGCCCAGGTACACGAACAGCATGAAGGCGACGGCGACGAGGGCGACGCCCACGTAGATGATGACGACGCCGGCGAAGAAGAGCACAAACTTGGCGACGGCCCGGTTGCCGACCGTGTGCAGCCGGTGCTCGGCCGCACCGGCGCGGGACGACGCGAAGCGGTTGACAATGGTGGCGCGGCAGTGCAGCACGCCGACGCGCACCGACGGCGACCGCAGCACGATCCGGATCAGGTACGTTGTCAGGAGGACGAGGCCGAGCGCGAGGCCCCACGTCCAGATGTGCGGCGGCGCCGCCGTCAGCTCCCGCACCTGCATGGAGAAGACGGCCGTGACAAAGGACAGCGGCACGAAGAAGAAGGCGAGCTCGGTGAGCTTGTTGATGCCGGACGTCTGGTCGATGACGAGGGCCGACTGCGAGAGGCCCATGGACGCGGCGAGCATCGTCAGCGTCGACTCGGCCCGGGCCTGCAGCGCCCGCACGTCTGCGACCAGCAGCGCCGACTCCTCCTCCTCCTCCTCCTCCTCCTGCTTCCCCCCCGCGGCGGAGGCGGCGGTTTGCAGATGCACCGCCCACTCGCCCAGCTCCTGCAGGCTGCACCGCATCCACGACAGGTTCTGGCGGACCGAGTTGCCGAGCGCCTCGACGAGCTGCGCGAACAGCGCGCCGCTAAACGCGCCGTCGAGGCGGTCCAGCTCCGCGCGCATCTCCGCCAGCAGCCGCCAAAAGTCGTCCAGCACGATGCCGCGCAGCAGCGAGCCGACCGCCGCGTCCCCGCCCGCGGCGGCGACCTCGGCCGGCGAGAGCGCGCGCAGCCGCCGGAGCACCAGATCCCGCGTGGACAGGCCGTACTTGCGCGCAAAGGCCCGGTCGCGCGAGTACGGCTTGGGGTTCTCGTATTCCTCGCGCAGCTGCGCCTCGTACTCGGCGTCGTAGCCGTCGTCGCTCGTGTATGATGACTCGGACCCGTCGTCGGCGCTGTGATCCTGCGACTCCTCGTGGAGCGAAGGGTCGTCGGCCCGGGTTTTGCTTCGGCGGAAGCGGCTCCGCAGCGCGTCGCGCTTGTGCTTGAGGTTCTGCTTGGTCGCCTCCTTCTTCTGCGCCTTGATCTGTTTGTTCGAGATGGGCGGCGGCGGCGGGTCTAGGTACGTCTCCTCGGGGCCGGCGCTGCGCCAGAGCTCCTCCTCCGAGAAGCTCTCGATCTCCATGGCGCGGGGCATAAACGTCAGCGACGGGGTGTATTCTTTGGTCTGCAGGTTCTTCATTCGGCGGGTCGGGTCCAAGATAAGAATCACTGCAAGGGAAGAGCAATGTTAGTTGCCTGTGGCATGGTTATTTTTGTCTTGGAGGGGGATGATACTCACCGACTTTCCCTCCGGCCTCGTCAGAGCCAGTCCAATGGCTGAGGCCTTCCGGAGCCAGTACGCGCAAGTCTCTATTGTACCAAGAGTCCACGTTCTTCGGTAGACCCTCAAAGGTGCTGTAAGCCCGGTAGACATTGCTAGCCTTGACCTTGGACGGCGTCAGGCCTGCATCGGTTGGCGGGCTCGCAACGGGCGGATACTGCCCCTTCTTCTTCCTTTGCCTCCTCTTCTCCTTGGCCTCGGCCAGAGCCTTTGCCTTGGCCAGCTTGTGCGTCGTCATGTACCGTCCCCATTTGTCCAGTATCACGTCCCGCTCCATTACCCAGCGACCGTCGCTTAGCCTGACTTCGATCTCGGCCTCGTTGAAGCCCTTCTTGCCGAGGTAGTGCATGAGGCCGATCCGCGCCCACTTGATGTGTGCCCACGGCCGGGCCTTGACGCGCCGAGGCACGTTCCACTCGGTGCGCTGGCCGGTGCCCGGTAGCGGGCGGTGCCTGAAGCGCGTCTCCTGCTCGCTCCAGTTCATCCAGATGGCATTGTTGACCTTGAGCTGGCCGTCGCTCGCTGCGTACCCCGAATTGGCGAGGTGCTCGAACCAAAACTCCGGGTCCACGTTGTAGGTCTGCCCGATGGCGCCCATGGTGAAGCGGCTGACGTCGGTGACCATGACGACGCGCAGGACGCATCCCTCGGGCCGGCCCTGCAGCAGCTCGGCGAGGTGCCGCTTCGTCGTGGCCGTCGCCACGGCAGCCTCAGGTTGACCGGAGACGTAGTCGATGACGGTGACCTCGGACGACGACAGGCCATCGTAGCGCTCGCGATGCGTGACGTTGAGCCATCGGGGGTCCCATCGCGCGCGGTTGTCGAGGTTGTTCATGTAGAGCTCTGACAGCGTCTCCAGCCAGTGCGCCAGGTTAGACAAGTCCTCTGGCGGATCGGATTCGTCGTCTTGGTCATCGTTGACCGCCGGGGGCGACTTCACTGAGGCCTGAAGGCTCGCTCCGTCGTGGCTCTGGGCGAGCGTGCTTTGCGGGCTGATAAAGGAGCCTCCGGAGGAGATGGCGGCTGCGGTGGGAGGACCCGGCTTTGGCTCGTTGCGCGACGCGAGATTGGCAGAGAGCGACCGCTCCAAGGAGTTTCTGGGAACGCTGTAGCTCGGATTCCAGCGTTGAGATGGCGGCCATGGCAATGCGTAGCCACCGTCGCCTTTGGGGTCTTGCGCACCGCCCATTCTAGACGCGACAAGTTGGCTGGTGATGCTATTCGCAAGTCTGCTGGCGCAGAACTCGAGATGGGCATCATTTCATGCACCACAACGCCACAATGTAACGCCAGGCCCCAGCTGAAAATTGTGATGGCACACTTTTGCTGTGAGGCTGCGGATAAGCTGACAGCTGAACAAGGGCGGCGGGTAAATCGGCGATTGGAAAACCCACTCTCACACATTTGTCATTTTACTTTTGTGGCAGCTGGAGTTTGTGAAGGGCCCTTTTTATGTAAAGGCGTGCAAGGTACGAAGGAATTTCTTTTCCTGAGAGATCTGTACCTTACTCCGCACAGTGAAGTCGGAAGTTGACCTGGAATTATAGAATCAAGAGAGTTTACCGAAACCTAGGACAACTCGACTTGACAAGCTTGGCGCTTCACGGCAGCACACCCTCCACACAAGTGCCACAAATTATTAACGGCGTGTACGAATATATCAGCGTCATGGCGGTGGCGGCGGCAGGATCCCGTCCCTCCCGGCCGGGCTGGAGGCGGAGCTAGTAGTTAGTTAGGTCAACTTCCTCTCTAATAGCTTAGAGAACTGGGGCCGTCAGGAGAAGCAATTTTGGAAGTTGATGAAGCAAGGGCTTATTAGTAGACACGGCATAATTGTAGACGTCGATCCGAGACCACGTCAGAAACTGGGGGGTGGTGGAACGTTGATCCGATCCCGATGCCCAGAAGAACTCAAGCCTGCTGATGTAATCTTTTGATATTGCGACAAGCTTCTTCCTCCCCATCCGTAATTGTAGATATTTTCCCCTTCTTAAACAAACTCTATGACGGGTTAGCAGTCCAAGTTCCGGGATGATCTACGACAATGTTTCACTCTCGATAATTTCTGTGAGACAAGAGTGCGCATTTGCTTCGCCCCTTGCTACCCCACGCTACGGACAGAATACAGAATGCTATGTTCTGGGACCGCCCAGCTGAGATGAACCCCAGATCTGGTATTCAGAAAACTCTGTCAATCCGTGGGTTCCAGTGTGGCAACTCTAGTGCTATGTGACAGTTTACACTCGAGTCCCCCCGACAACCATTAATCCACGCCGCTGCAAGAACATCAGGGCAACAATGTCAATTCTGCTTGCCCACCTACCTACTGGAGAGTCGGCTCTCGGCTGCTGGAGCTGGCCACAGAATCCGCAACTGTGCATTTGACCATAATATCATGTGAATCTCCTCGAGTGGGACGTCAACATGGCGCCCATGACCTGGCCAATCCCAAGCCGCAACCCTGCGTGCATATATGAACCTCAGCTTGCCATCCTGCCGGAACTCAACGACTCCCTTCCTTATCTGCGCAGTTTTTCAACATGAACAATACATCAGAGTTACTTAAGCTTCCTCTTTGGAAGCCCAACGCATACGTCCAAGATGCCAGCCAAGCGGAAAGAGTTGCGCTGTCGTATCAGCGTGCTCGGAGCGTGGCCCAGCACATCGGAATGACGGTCCAGGACATCCAGACTCTCAGTCCAAAATTTTGGAATTATCACCGAAACTGTACGCCGCTATTGAAACCGCGTCGCGCATTCATCACCGCTAATATGAAGCAAACGTGCCCCAAGTCATTGGCATTGCCGATACCGCCGCCCTTACGACTCTCATCATTCACTGGAATCTCTGCATGGGGACTATTGCTTCGTATTCGGCGGACCGGCCAGATCTTATGCTCATCCTGGAGGAGCTTCAAAGCTTCAAGGCCGTAGGTGACTTCATGCTGACCGAGGTCGGCCACGGTCTGGATGCCCGGAGCCTCGAGACGACTGCCACTCAGCTGGAGGACGGGTCATTTGACCTGCACACGCCCAACTTGGCAGCAGCAAAGGCAATGCCGCCAGCAACTCCGTACTCGAACATGCCTCGCATCGCCGTCGTATTCGCCCGTCTCGTGGTTGGCGGCGAGCAGCGAGGCATCCGGCCGTTGGTCGTGCGCCTGCATGACGCCACCACGATGGCGCCCGGCATCGTCTCTCGCCTGCTCCCTTCCAGGCCCGGCGCCAAGGTCGTCGATCATGCCATCACCACCTTCACGCACGTGCGTCTCGACGCTTCCGCGCTCCTCGGTGGCAGCCTTGACGCTCCGCAAGACGAGCGCCGCGGGTTCTTGGACCACATCCACCGCGTCACCGTCGGCACCCTGTCCATGTCCCTCTTTCACATCCCGGGGCTCCGCATCAGCGCCTATGTATTGGGTCGATACAGCCAGAGGAGGTGCGTGGCCGGGCCTGGACCCGGCAAGCGGCATCCCATCGTGTCCTTTTCGACGCAGCACACGCCGATCCTCGTGGCGCTTACCTGCGCCGCCGTGTTCGACGCCTTCGCAACAAGCACCATTGCTGAGTTCATGGGGGCTTCCTCGCCACAGGAACGCTCCGCGCTGGCTACCACTTTCAAGCAGACCGTCACTCACACCACCAAGATGCTCTATTCCGAGATGGTCGAGAGAGGTGGCTGGCAGGGGCTGTACAATCACAATCAACTTCAGGAGCTGGCATTGGCAGCGCAAGGGACTTCTATAGCAGAAGGGGATATTCTGGTTCTCTGTATACGTAAGTCTGTGCCATACTTCCTGTTACGAAAGCGCGCTCTGCTAACGCTCGCATGTACAACATAGGCCTGGTATCGGAAGTCCTTCTTGGGCGATACAAGCTTCCCGAAGCCAAGGACCCTACCAGTCTCTTAGCCCAGCATGAGTTCGGTGTCTGGGAAGAGGCCCGCCGGCTCACCATGGCGGCGATGAAAATCCAGGGAAGTAATCGAAATGAGGAATTCAACATGATGATCCTCCCTCGCGTTCGAAAGCTAGTCCTCGCAACTGGGCAAAGGGCAGCCCACGAAGCAGCGATCGCTTCCGGCGCAGTGATGCCGGCAATGCTGAAGCTTTACGAGGCAAGTTGCATCCTGGAGGATCCCAGCTGGTACGTTGAGAGGGCGGGACTCGCGTCCGCAGATGTGTATAGACGCCACGCCGAAGCCGTTCACGAGCTGTTTCCGAGTCTGGACATGCTTCTACAGGACACCGGGGCTCAATGCTGGGCCACGGCTCCTATGCTCGAGGAAGGAAGTTGGTTGGATTTTATCCGGCGTCTTCCAACCTTTGGCAGTGAAGATGAGACCAATGCCGGGGACATGAGAGTAGCTGGACACCTGTAACCGCTTCAAGAGAATTGCTGTTGCTGTTCGTACTCATTACTCCATTTAGCAACGTTTTAGTAGTCATTTATTGCGTTGATCTCTATTAACTGCCGTCTATATGGTGCCTCGCGGCTGCCTTGTTGCTGTCTGTCTTCCATCATCTTGGCCATCATCTTGGTGACACGATGAAAAGATACCCTATAGTTTGGCTATGCACTGCAGCTTGCCAAGTTGGTCTTTCGACTACACAGGTCGGGGGAATTGAACCGACGGCTACTGAACTCACTGATGAAAAGAGAAACAAGCGCTAAGAACGCGCATTATGCAGTTTGCTCGCAAGGTGGCGATGAAACCCGAGACCATCAAGTTCAGTTCCCGTCACCGGTAAACCGCAGTCCGATTGGACAGTGCAGACGGTGATGAGGAAACAAAAGAAGAGGACAAAGCGGGTGTTACAGATTAGCACTGCACCTTGAGACGAGCGAGGCTGTGTCGTAGATTCGCTCTAGGTCAAACTCGCTATCAATCCGTGCCCATCTTTTCGATATATCAGATGTTTAATCTTCAAGGTGAAATGACGAACTTGAGGCAACGGCGCTGAAGAGATAGGAGGGGGGGGGGGGTTCGACCATGCGGGGGAAAAGAGCATCATTCAATAGTGCATGACGAGTCGTTTCCAAGTTCTTATTATTAGTGCAAGCTTTTCCTCTTGCACCCTTCCCGATGTCGATAGAACAGGGCAGAGATCTAGACGGTCGAGTTTCGGATTTGCGCACCGACATTTAGGGTGTCATTTGCCAAGGATATTACAAGAAGAGAAAAAAGAAAAGCAAAGCAAGGTGGGATATGGCTTTAAAAAAAGACTTTATGCAAAACACAGAGAGGCTGGATCCCCGTCTTGGCCGCAAACTGGCTAGAACAAGGACGGGTGGTTGAGGAGGGGACGGGCAATCTTCAAGAGAGGAGTGTTGGTCCTGGTCTTGGTCCTGGTCTTGGTCTCTGTAACAAGTAACAAGAAGCTGTCCGGCGGCGGCGGCGGCGGCGATGATGGTGTTGCCTTTGAAATCGGAATTCCTGGGCGTTGGGCGTCGTTGTTGATGCTGCCTGGCCCTGGCTGTGAATATGACTAGAGAAGGTGTTGCCACGCTCATGCGATGTCCGCTGGCCTGACTTGACAAAAGAAAAGAAAAGGGAAAAAAAAAAGAAAAAAAAAAAGACAGGGCATCAATCAATGCGTACGAGCAAGGGAGCATTCAATGTCACTCAAGATGAATCAATCCTGTGACAAGCCTGCCATGGAAGAAGCTGATTGATGATGAGTAACTGGGGAATGCGTCTGTCTGTCTGTTCTATTCGTATATCCGGCTGTCGTGTATTCTTCCAATGCAGTCGGCGGGCACTTATTTTCTGCACCGAGCGCGCCCCCTTTCCGGATGGACTTGGACAAGGAAGGACTGGACAAGTGCAGTTTCAACGAGCGATTGCTGCTGTTTCAGATGGTCTGGATGGCACTTTGCCTCCATTCATAGCTACGTGCGTAGCTGTGTACATACATACATACATACATGCCCTATACTGCATGAAGTGTCTACTGCAGAAGAGCAGATTTCCGCGGCCGGCAGATGTGACGTCGTTGCGGTTTCTTGTTTATCCTCCAATCTCCGTGTGCTTCCGATGCTAAACTGGCCGTCTAGCCCGTCTTGTTCCCATCGATAGCCGTTGGTGGTGGTGGCGCGATACGGCGGCGGCGGCGGCGGCTCGCGCAAGAAGTGCAGCTTGGTTGGGTCGGGAATTGCATGAACAAAGCCGTAGGTAGGCTGGCTGGATGAAACCGTGTCTGGGACTGCGCTCTGGGAAAAGAAGAAGAAAAGGTTGGTGAGAACAGGCAAAAGACTAATGTTGGAAACGGTGATGAAACCGCACGAAGAGTTCTGAAACCTGGCGTCCGTCTTTTTGACCGGCGACTTGTCCTGCTCCCTCCCAGCCTCTCTGATTTTTTTGATTATTATTTTTGGATTATTTTTTTGACTTTTGCTTCGTCCTTCTTTCAGTCTTTCTCTTCTCGTCGTCCTCGCAATCGGCTTCCTTCTTTTTTTACAGGCATCCACAATGCCCCCCCCCTCTTCGCTATCTCTGCCGAATCTGATGGTCCCATCCATCTGTGTGTGGCTCGCTCGTTCCTTGCACAGCAGAACCCAAAACACTGGCGCCATAGATAGGCCTCATGCGAGCGTCGTGGGAATCTGCGCTTGAATCTGCGCCATTGTCCATGCCGTGGTCCACTCTGCTTTGATCTCTCTCTCTTTTTTTTCTTCTTCATTCAATGCCAATCTCTTAATCCAGCGCCACTGCGCGCTGATGCTGTAGTTGTATCCATCCCGCACATGATGATGATGAAATGTTACTTCTGTCAAGAGGCGTGTGAGTGTGAGTGACCCCACGGCTTCCTTCACATGAATCCATCCATGAATCAATCAATGAGTCGTGTCCGGTCCGGTCCCCCGCAAGCCGCCAGGGTTTTCCAGGTGTCGTTTCTTCATGCACCCGCCACACGCTCGATTCTAAAGTTGTGCATTGCATGATATGCATCTCTTGGCTAATACTTTGTACAGTGTAGCATCCCATATTATGAAAGCGCTATTATTGGTCTTGTAGGTAGGTAAGGTGTCTGTTGGTTAGTTCCAGCCTTGACAAGAAAGCCAACAGTGCCCGTGCCACCTTCCGCCATGCCTGTTGCTGGCATAATTAATAATCTTTTTTTGTTCTTTTTTTTTGTTCTTTTTTAAGCAAAATCCACACAACTCTTTACGCACTCTTCCGCACTCTTCTATTCTCGGACCAACACGCTATGCAGCCTCGGTGAGATGGATACCCGCCTGTGCGGCCTCCTTGCACCCACCACGGAAAGACCAAGCTTGTTTCATATCTGGCGATGATGGCGGCAACGCAGCACGGCCATTGCCTTTTCCTTCACAAGCCGGACAAGTAGGCAATGTTTCTTCCCCAGTCGGGTTTCCGCCTCTATGCGGTCTAGGGAGTGGGAGACGAGCAAAGGCCCGACCCAGGCCCGCGGGTTATCGTGAAACCTCTTGGCAGCCAGCCCAACTCGATGCGCGCCGTTGCCTTTTCTTGCTTGACTTCCCCCCCTCCCGATTCTTCAATTGCCCGACCCCTCGTTCCCTGGGCATGGATCTGATCAGCATTCGTCGCCCACCGACGTTGACTCGTCTCCGATTGGCGAGCAACGACAAATGCAAAACACTAGATCCCATAACCTCCCCGATTAGGCGACCTGATACCTGCTACCGCGGTTAGTCTACTAATAGCTGTTATGCTTTATAGTCTACAGATAGCAGCTATGGGTTATAGTCTTGTTCGTCCAAACTATTGCCCAACTACGGTAAAGACTTGGTAATGGTTCAAGCCATCATTTCCCTGGCCAGGAACTTGGCGCGCTCGCGACGGGGAGGAAAGGGGACTTGTTATCTAGGTTCATGAAGAAGAGAAGAACGGGGTCGCGTTACCAGCTTCTCATCAGCTCTCGCCTTGTCAACTTCTGAAACCACAATCATGGCGGCGACAGAGAGAAAGAGCTTCTTTTCGAAACCTCCCGGTGTCCGTAATCGCTCCCTTGGTCCTTGGCCAGACTCTTGAGGGCCTTATATCGGATTGACCATGCTATTTCTGTTTCACATGAAACAGATCAGCCGGCATTCACCTTGGATTGTAGCTATTCCGAACAATGTGGCGTCGTCAGCCAGCTTTTGATGTTGGGATCAAGCCGTTCATTGGACACACCGAGGCAAGCCCCCTCCATCGCCAAGGAGAGGCGACATGTAACAAGGGCACTTTGATAGCAAGATGAATTGATCGCCGGGAATAGCCTTGCTCGGGGTGACACTGCAGTTTCGCATCGAGTCTATTACATGCGCTCGAGTTGTCGGATTGGATATGGATAGATGGTATTAGTGCCAACATTAAAGTAGGGTGTCATTGTATGGTTTGGTCATTCTGCAAGAGATGTACTGCATGCTAGTCTGGATACAACGATTTGTGATGCATTATTGTACATGAAAAGAATGCTCTACTTGGCACATGTTTGGAGCTGGCATGTTGATGTCAATGTTTGCGTTATCAGACTGCGTGGGCAGTTGCCATTGATGCACTGCCGCAATGTGACGGCATAAAGTGCACGAGTTTCGTGTACAAAGTCTGCACAAAAAAAAGGCCATAATAATAAAGGCACGAAATAAAAGCCACAAAGGCCCTCTTTCGTATCGACGGCCCAATACGCGTCGATCCAAGTTGCTGTTTCAGGTTGACAGCCAGCCAGTGTCAGCGGTCACTCTTTTCTCGGCTGAGAGGCGAGAGATTTCGGGACTTGAGCGCAAAGCTGGTCCCGTCTCCACGCCGGGTTGGCTGGGGGGGGCCGGTTGCTGCGAGTCATCTACAATCACCAATAAGGGAGGAGAAGAAGGAGGAGGAGGAGGGCGAGAAAGAGCTAGCTGGCCTGCCGACGAAACGGAGGACGCCCCGACCAGAGACCACCGGCCGCAAGACGACGTCGTGGTTTTTCAACAGCCGGGCAGGAAGCGAGCCGCGCTTCTCTCTCTCGGTGACGGAACCAGGCCGAATACAGTGCCATCGCCGGGTCGCGTGGTGGCGTGACTTGCGGTCGCCCGTCATTTTTCTTTTTTGCGGCGACGCTGCTGTCAGGGACCGGACGGACTGCCTAGTTGGGGGCTGACCAGGGGGAGGGCCAATGATGGAGAGAGTGAGATGGAGGGTGAGAGAGAGAAGAAGAAAAGAAAAGAAATGGAAATGGTGAAACGACATCGATGTATCCGTACAGTAGCGCAGAATATGGATACAGCAAAGGAAGACGAGAGAGAGACTGGTCATCTCCCATGGGCGGCAAGCAGGGAACCGCAGGTCTCCAGGCCTCCAGGCTCCAGCACAACTTGATTGCTTGTCTGACTGGTCGTACTGTATGTATGTCGTATCTCAGTCACTCTATCGCGGCTTCACCTTCGTATAGTCAACCCCCCCCCCCCTCTTCACCTTGAACCGGCGCCACGACCGTGCCCTGGATCCTCTGTGCGCCGCGATCGCAATCTCGCCAACCTGCCTCGCCGACCTGCCATCTACCATCTAGCTTTGCATACGGCTAAGGACGTACGTACGGAGATCGCAAACTGCGGCTCTCCCCCTTCCTTTTCCTCCTCCCCGCAAGCCCAAGGCTAGCGCAGACAGAGGAAAGAAAAGGAAGAAGCCGTTGTATGTACAGATAGTTTATTACCCTCTCTTTCCCATGTCTCACCTTTTTAGCGTCCGTCATCTCTCATTGGCTACTTGGGGGAGGGGGACGGACGGGGAGGAGATGCCCTGGCGCTGATGCATAAAAACGGCAGAGAAGAACAAGAACGCTGTTGAACATGGTCAGATGGCCAGATGCGTTGCTGCTCTCTGGGAACCGCCAAGACGGATGCTTTCGGTTCTGTCAAGTTTCACAACTTGCTTGTGATATACATACATTTGTTAGCTATACCTTTTTTTCGATCCATGGTATCCATGGTCCGAAAACCCGCGCTCCCCCTGCGAGTCAACATACTGACCCCCCCCCTAGTCTTGGACCTTTTCTTCTTCCTGACTGATTCGCGATCAGAAGGATGGCCAATCATCGATTACCTGCCCCTGCAGCCGGCCAACGTTTGGCATTGCCAGCGGCCGAGCTGATTGGTCTGTTTCAGCCTTAGGAGGGGGAGAGAGGGAAGCAGGGGACCCTATTATTAGCAGTGCTCTTCTCGAAGCCGAGTGCTTGTGACCTATCATTTACGAGTACCGTGCTATCGACCAGCATCAGTCACCTATTGTCAAGTTGACCGGCTTTCCACTTAGGGGTTATTAATATTGTGCTTTTTTTTTTTTTTTTTCTTTTTTTTATTGCCTTCCAATGGAGAAGACACCGCCCCCCTGATTTTGAACGTGCCCGTGTAGACGGTTTGGTCGTCCTGCGTTTATTATGTAGAGGATAGTTAGAGTAATTGGGCTAAAACAAGGATGCTAGGATTATTCACCCCAATTTTTGTTTATAAACATGGGAAATTGCAAAGTCAACCGGATACATTACGGTGACCTACAAGTCCGTTCGCAGGAGGGGACAGTTGATGGATCTCTGCAGCTAACGCTGGAAACTGGCAATAGTTTCTGACAGGAACAGCAGTACCGGAAATGATAGATAACGACGGCGGAATCGTCAAAGGCCGTGCGCCAGAAGAGAACTTGACCAGCTCATCCTGAGCCCCTGCCCTGGCATGCATATCATGCTGGTCTGCATGGGATAAAATTGGCCCAGGGTTGGTGCAGACGGCCATCGACCGACCTCTTGTTCTCTCTCAGGTTTTCACCAATGCCCTTCCCATCCATCCATCCATCTCTACTCTTCCCCCCGGGCAAAAGCTCTAGTCGCCCAGTGGCCCCCGACCCGAGCGGTAGCCGGCACGGCGGCCCCCCCCCCCCATGATGGTCACCAATCGCCTCGCCACCGCCGCAGTCCGTTTTCGGGTGCGAATTAGTTATCCTGCGTGTACATGCAACGATGATCCTGATGCCGGCCTTTGGTTGCATAAACTCCACAGCCTGCTGAGGGGAGGGGGGAAGAACGTGACACTATTTCGCAATTTGGATGGGTAGGTGATTGCAAGCTTGGCATGTCATGCTCTCTTTGCTACCAGGGGGAATATGCAGGTATGCAGGTGAGCGGCGCTTTCATGGTCACTTCGTGCAAGCCGTCCATTTCGTCGCCAATAGTTTTAGGTTCTGAGGCGGTGGTCTTATTTCTTGGTGCATATGCGTAGTATTCTTGACCAATGTGTAGTGTTGGCGCGGGATTCACCTGAGCCCTCCGGGATTGGGGCATCGGCGGCTTGGGCTTCCAGGTGCTACCCATTACAACCCCATGGCAATGGAGCATTTATCCCGGTTGAAACGCCTTGAAGGTTGTCTTCAACATCATCAACAATGCAGCTTTCACTGATGACAGGTTACCCTCGGGCATAGATGCCTCTGTGCGCGGGGTTTGACACTGTCAAAGCCCGCGCACCAGCCACCACTTGCACCAGCCACTGCTCGCACCAGCCACCATTCGCACCAGCCACCACTTTCTGGACAAGGTTTACGGGGGGTGAAGATGGTGCAGTGCAGGAGATTGCCCAGTAGGATGGCTTCTGCGCATTGTCATCTTGGTTCAGCATCGTCCCGTTCACTTACATGCAAAGGTCGAGCTAATAATCATACACGGACGGGAAGAGCGTCGCCAAGACGATGAAAGTAATAATAAGCATTGGGCCCCCGGTACTCCTCGCTTTGATGCCTGGTCGATGGCTAGCATCATCGGCAACAATGTAAAGCGAACAGGGAAAGGGATCAGCAAGTCTCTCCATGTTTCTTCTCCGTGCACTGGGCATGATGAGGGGAAAGAGCGTGTAACAACTAATTATAAACAAGTCGCCCTTCAAAAGGTAGAGAACGCTAAGGTCCATTATTAGTGCATCGCTAGCAACCTGTGGCTTGGACGGTCGAGGGAGGATCACGACAGCCAGCCAGCCGATTCTGCTTGCACGACGGCGGCTGGTAGGCTAGTTGGCGTGCCACGACAATCAACGGCTTGCCTCTCGGCCGGAAGAGTGGCCATGGCTGCTCTGTAAAACGTGCACGTTTGTGTGTGTTTTTTGCGTGAGGCTCGGTAAATGGCGAGATGGGTTGTCAAAGCAAGCTTGCGAATGTGGCTTCTCTGCTTCTGAGCGTCTTGGGTGGTACAAACGGGCAGCACAAGGTAATAATAGGTATCACTCGGGCTGCTTCTAGTCCCAGTGAGAAGGTGGTCGGCCTATAGTGCAGGATGGTGTGACTTTGCACCAGATAGTCGTTCTCATGTTAGAACCTATTCTCAATGTCCATCGCTCGAGCTAGCTGTCGATGACGCCGTTGGCCAACCGTCATCCGACTAGCGGGGTGTGGGCAATTCTGAGGAAGCCAGTGGGCGGCGACGATTGGATGTTGAGAGACCATGACAAGGAAACATTCATCACCAATAGAATTCGGCAGCCATCCGACAGCGACAGCGACACGACAGCGACCAGGGCGTGCGTTGGTGTTGAAGCTGGTTGATGTGGGTTACTTTGCAGAGTCCCAGGCGTGTTTCACCTTTTCCGGGTCGTCTCATGCCAACTCCAAAACCGCCCAAATCCAACCAATCAGATACCGCCGCTCTGCTCCCCCTCCTTTTTTCGTCTTCCTGAATCTATTTCATTTTAATTTCTGCCGACTTCTGTGCATTATCTTGGTCTAGCAATTCATCATTTTCGGCATTATCAACGCCCGCTTTTTTTTTTCATGGACTGTCTTATTAGCCAACCGTTGGTTGTCAACGCGCAGGAATCCTTCCCTCAATGCCCCGGTTGTCGCTCATCGACCACACTCTCCCAGCTGATCTGGACTGGCGTCTGGACTGTGGCGGTGCTGGTCGCAAACAGGTTGGCCCGTCGGCTGTGCACAAAAGTACAATCATTCGTCGGATACCTCATCAATCCATCATGCTATGCTACTAATAACTAGCATGTATGCCGAAGCAGAGCACACGCAGCTCGTTCTGTGCGCGGTCCCAAACCAAGCCGCTGCCCGACCGAACCGCAATGCACTCAGCCTGACCAGTTCGATTTGGGCTGGGACCGGAGCAGAAGGATACGCGGTCGGTCGACTAAGATGCAGCTTGTTCATAGGTGCTGGCACGCACCACGTCAACCTCGTCTTCATCGGTCGCAGTCCAGCTGTCGCAGCCGAATTTTCAGCTGGTCTGTGCGAATGAAAGCTCCCACCGTCCATCCCGCTTGCAATAGTGACCTAGATGTGGCAATTACAGTATTTGCATCTGCTAACTCAGTGGAGCGAGCAGGCTGTCCAGACAATCTAACCAACTCAACGCCGATCCTCTACCAGCTATATTGTAGCATCAATCATGCAGATTATCATCCAAACAGCAAGAGGCGTCACGAGTGCAATTTCACGCCGCAGCCTAGTCTGATCATTGCCGTTTCTTCTACTAGAAGGCGTCGCATTTTGCACCTCTCGCCGGTATTAGCGGTGACGCCACGTCTTGTCTTCCAGCCCTGTTGGCAGCCATCGCAGCCATCGCAGCCATGCAGCCACAGCTGTATCTTGAGTTCCTGCTTTGAGTACTCCGTACTCCGTACTGTAGCCGCTACGAACTAGCTAGCATCGAGCACATGACCCTTTGTTTAGGCATACATATGTTCATTAGTGGAATGGGAGGTCATATCAACCCTCGTGTGGGGAAGTGTACATGAGTGGCAAGTCTGCTCTCAGGCAACACAGCCACGATTCCTTCTTATGCTCTTTTGTTGTGCGGCGACTATATCTTTGTTGTATTGTTCGCCTCCCGTTCAGCAGGCGTTTCGCCGTCTAACCGCGATGTATACCAGCGCGCATTACTCAAACGTGACACAAAGAAGCCGGCTACCGACGGTAAACTGGGCATGTCCTCTATATCGGCCCTTGCATCAGTATAATAACTTGGTTGCTTGATGCAGTAACTAATTAGCTGGGACCGCGATATCCTAGTACTACTCCGTGGCGAGTTTCAAGCTGCCGAAAAGAGTAACATGCTATACGACTCTGTGAGTCTGGAATAGTAAGGGACCTAAAATTCAAGCTAGGGAGGAGGAGTTGCATCGCTACCGGCGTCGCGTGGCAGGTCGAAGCTAATTTCGACAAACTACAGCTAGAGCCGGAGGTCTAGCCGTGGAGAGCTACGATGTGCATGCAAACTTGGACTCGGCTTTTGAGAGCAACACTATGTTACTTAGCTTGGAACAGTAAAAGCCGGTGCCGTGAGCAGCGCGGTCGGTGGCGACCATCTATCTGCAGGGGTTCCTGGCGACGTCCGGGTCTAAAGCTCGAGATGACGGCGCCGTCGAGTGCATGAAGTCGGGCTTGTCGATGCTTGATTGTTAAAGGGACGGAGCGAGCTAGCGAGATGCATGAGCTCGACACGAGAGGTTTGAAAAGCTAGCTAGCTCGGCCACTTTGCGGATAGTTCGTATGGGGAGAGCCAGAGAGAGCATTGAGCAATGCGTTGGGCGGCGAGCAACTTGGCTACCAATAGACGAGGAGCTTCATCTGTGGTGACAGCAGAAGACGCGGGGGGAGTAACTAACTAACTACAGTCGAAGGCTGTAACCGGAAAAGGATCCAGCCTTGACTTCCCCCCGGCAGCAGAGACAAGCAAAGTGAGTGCTCACAAGCTGTGAAGCTGGTGTAATCCTACCCTGTATCGGCGAGGTAGCCAAGGATGTTTAATGTCGGTGTTTCCCCGAGGATGGCGAGACTAAAAGTGCTTGCATGCATGGCAAGTGGCACAGAACAACCTAATCCCAACAGACCGGACCGGCAGCAGCCTTGTTGGTGCAGAACTATATTGATATTGGACACTGTCACGCGTAGGAAGAAAAACGAGCCTAGGAGGCGGTTAGTGGGCGAAGGTGGAATGCCAGTGGTGTTACAGAACGAACCCTAACTAATAAGCGTGGCATTCGCTGCAGGTACCACCGAGGCCGCAGGGTGCCCTGTGTCGCTGGTTCCAGTCTTCAGAAAACAGGAAAGCTCGAGAAATGCAACAAGTAATGCAGCATCGTGGGCGGCGGACACGGACAACCGCGCATGAACTTGCTGGCAGCACCACACATGCGGTTACTTTTACTTTGATGGCGTGGTAGTGCTAAAACTCACTAACTACTAGTAGTAGGGAGGGAGGGAGCATGGAAGATGGGCAGATGCAGAGCACGTCCCGGTTCCTACCCCAGACCCAGACCAATTTGAACATTACGAAAGCAGAGGAGCAAGGGAAGCCATGCAATGCAGTATCTCTTAATGCATCACGGGCTCATGTTTACCTGTGAGCTGGGGCCATGGCCTACGACATTGGGAACAAGACCGACAGCACAGATGACTATTCGACAGCGTGGCCAGCAAGGGTCTTTCTTCTTACCTGTCCCACGGCGAGTTACACAGCCCAACACTCGTGATATTGGGTTGTGCGTGGCGCATATGCCCGTCATCCAGAGAAGCCGTGTGTCGTACACGCAGATGGTGATACCCGGTTCTGCGGTGTAGGTCCGTCCAGATGCGAGGGGGAGTGGTGCCCCCCCATCTCTCGCCTCTGGATTCCTGCCATCTCTCACCCCCCCTGGCCCTACTGCCGAACTGAAAGGATACCCCTGCTCGAGCGAGCAACACCCCGGTTTTGGCGGGCAGCTAACCCACGAATTACAGCACCTGTGCTTTTTTCCTTCCTGTCTCCTGCAACCCAGAATGGGCGACTCGGTTGTGTGCATAGGTCTCAAACAACTGAGCACACGGCTTGCAATGATGCAAGGATTCCTGGCATAATCAGGATCACGCGAATGCATCTCTTTCTCTATTCATTTGGGTGCTTTTTTTTTTCTCATTCTCATTGCTTCTGGGATCTATCATGGCGAGGCTGGAGGAGCTTCCGCATCACGGGTCGAGCGCCTAGCTGATGGAGGTGGTCGAAGCGTTTGCCCGGCGACGCCCCAGCCTTTTGACACTGGGCGACCCTGGCTAGCACAACGCTAGGGATAACTAAACAGATCGGTTTGGGAGGGGAGAACGAAAGAGAGCTTGGATTTTTCTGGGAATGGGAATCTGGGAAATCTGGGAATCTGGTAGCAAAGGCCACGAGCGAGCAAAAGGGCGGCCGGCCGCTCCAAGTGGGTGCGGCTGGCCGGTGCGGCGACGGCAAGATGGCGCTGTCTTGGGAGACGGTGTATCAGTATTCGTGTTGAAGAGGAAGTGAAAGACAAGTCTCCATGACAGGTGGCGGCCCTGGTAAGTCCTGGTCGGCCCTGGAATCGAGCCCGGCAAAAATGTATTTAAGACGCATGTACCCTGCTTCAGGTCTGGCTGACTTGCATGATCGATCTTGGGGAAGAACACACTCCGAGCGCGAAAGGACGAAAAAGAAAGCACATAATAACTGCAACGTTTCTTCCTTTCCTCTTTCTTTTGGCGACTTGATCCTACACTATATCCGATACCATTGTTTCTCTGATACATTGGCTTCCGACCAACTCCTGGAGAAAGCATGTCAGTGGACGGGCTTGTAATTGACCTGTTACCTTAGCTAACCCGACAGAAGAGCCAAAGCGTTGCTTCTCGTGTTGCTGCTGTTGCTGCCGCCCACCAGTCAGTCGTTCTCTCGCATTCGCCATGCAGCCCATCCTGGCTTTTCCGTCGCTGATATCCAAGAACAGACGTGTACCCCCACGGACAGAGTCAGGCCGGTTTATGCTTGGACAGCCTTGAAGTGGGAAAAGGACAGCAAGACAAAAAGACAAAAAGAAAAAAAGAAGGGTGAGTAATCAGCTTCGTGGCCCAACTATCTCTATTGTTCTGTCCCCTACTCTGTCTACTCTGTCTACCCGCTTGTGGTAGGTTTGCGTGTGCGTTGGCCCAGTGGTCAACAAGTGTGTGTTGTTTGCTGCTTGGAGGGGCGGGAAGAGGCATCATCGACGGATGCCACCATGCATAAGATGATGCAGAGTGGCGGCAGGGAAGAGACGCACAAAAATGACCCAAGAACGAAGGAAAACGAAAAGGCCGACCAAGATGCAATGGCAACAATGGCAACGAGCAGCTCTCGGCGCTTCGACTGGTCAGCAAGTGCTGGCAAGTGGTGGGTTGTTGGTAGCCTTGGCGGCTAGCGAATGGAACCACTTGGTCCAGCGCGTCGTCGCTGCCAGTAGCTGACTTTGGGTGTTATTTGTGCGCATGTGTTGCGTGGTGCCTTTTTTTTTTATTCCAACTCTTTATCCGTATTTTTGCGGCTTTGCTTTTCCTCTCGTTTTTTTATTCTTCATTTTATACACACCCTTCCCCATCCCCCCCCTGGATCCTGGACCGTGGGCCTGGATGCACGCCCCCTGGGTCTGGCTCGGACTGGGCGGGCGGCGCAATCTCCTGCACTGCGCTCTGGCTTTTTTTTTTCTCTCATATTGTTTCTTACTCAGTGGCTGCACTCTGTCAGTCAGTCGGCTTGGCCAGGCAGTTGAATCAGTTCATTCATGTTTGGTCCTCTGTCCCCAGCAGAGACAAAAAAACCCCCCCAAGAAAAGAGGCTTCCACCCGCCACACCCGCCACACACCCCACCCCAGAGCAGTTGCTGGCGCAGGTACTTTCTCATTGTATCTTTTGTTCCTGTCAGCGCGCCAGAGCACCAAAGATACAGGCGGCCAGCAGGTCAGGGTACAAGCCTCGCACCAGAACAATACGGCAGCCCAGGTACCCGCAGCGCTGAACCCGCCTGGTACCTGGCGCCCGCCCGCCCGCCCGCCTGCTGCCCGCTTTTTACTGGGTGCTTTCTGGGGGCCCTTTGGCTCGCTGTCTTTCTCAAACGCCCTGGCTAGGCTGACTGGGCTGGCCAATGGCTGGCCGCTGTCAGCGTGCTCCTTGCTGCTCGCTGCCAGCCAGCCCTCACTTCACTGCTCAACCCACTCACTCACTGGCCTGCCCACCACTCACTGCTGCTGGTCCGGGTCCGGGCCTGCCTGCACTGGTCACTGCCTCCTGCCCTGCCCACCCACTCACTCACTCACTCAACTCACTGCCCTTGCCCACGCCCATGCCACGCCCACGCCCATGCCCACTTACTATCAGTGTCCTCCTCCCTTCCCTTTCCCTCCTTCCCGCCTATATCTCACCTCCCTCCCCCCCCCACCCCTCTCCGGTCTTGTTCCTCCATCTTGTTTCTTCGCGGGCTTCCTTTTGTCGCTCTCATATCTTCTCTTCCAACCCTCACCCCTAGGGCCCGGCTGTCCCCTTCGTTTACTTCTTCTTCATTATATATTATCGCCGTCTCTGTCGCCTCACTGCCTTGACCCTCCATCGCTAACTTGGTTCTCTCCTCTCGCCCCGTTTCTAGTTTCGTTCGATACAAACTAGACGACCGTTTCCCAACGGCCCCGGCACTACTCTTGACTGTCGCGCCGCCGCAGAGAAGAATTCTGAGAGCTGGCTGGCAACTTCAGCGCCACTTTGCGCTTATATTCATATCGCTCCCTTTTCTTTCCCACGGCTCCCACCGTTTCTCTCTTCCGGCCCTCGATTTCGCCTGTGCCAGCGCTGCCACCTCTAATCTGCCGCTGGCCGAATCACCACTCGCCAGCCTCCCAACAGTTTGCTTGACGCAGTTGTTGGGCATTTGTTTGTGCTGCGTGCTGCATACCGCTCGGAATTGTCGTTGTCTTTTCGGGCTGGTCTCGAATTTCTTCCCTCTTCTCTATTTCCGCTATATCGCCTCCGGAAGCGCCCGCCCACTCGCAGCCCAACTCTCGCGCGCTTAAGGCCATCGCACCAACAACCGGACTGTGTCCGCTATACCCTCTCCGATTGTCGACTTTTTTGTTTTGATGATCGATTGTGAAAATCGCGACTCCAATCTCGTCGTCTTTCGCACCTTTTACGACCTCACCTACTGTTAGGCCCGCGCGCAACGGCCATAACACAATCCATCTGGATTCCTTGCGCCAACATGTATTCACAACATCCCGGAATGGCTGCACCGCAAAAACCTGAGACCTTCATGCTGAGCACGGAGGCTCAGCAGGCGCTGCCTCACGATGCACAAGTTGCCCTTCAGCAGGTTGACAACCGTATGTATTGGAACATACTGCACACAACTTTTCTTTCTGCTGACATGTTGTCTAGTCAAATACTTCCTCATCTCCGCCCCCGTCGACTGGCAACAAGATCAGTATATTCGCCGTTTCCTGCTACCTACCGGCGAATACGTCTCTTGCGTTCTATGGAACACACTCTTTCACATTTCTGGCACGGACATTGTTCGCTGTCTGTCCTTCAGATTCCAGGCATTCGGCCGTCCCGTAAAGAACTCCAAGAAGTTTGAAGAGGGCATCTTTTCCGACCTACGAAACCTCAAGTCTGGCACCGATGCCTCCCTCGAAGAACCCAAGAGCCAGTTCCTGGATTTTCTCTACAAGAATAACTGTATCCGCACGCAAAAGAAGCAAAAGGTCTTTTACTGGTACAGCGTTCCCCATGATCGCCTCTTCCTTGACGCTCTCGAGCGCGATCTCAAGAGAGAGAAGATGGGCCAAGAAGCTACCACCGTCGCTGTCAGCGAGCCTGCACTCTCCTTCCAGTACGACTCGTCTCAATCGCTCTACGAGCAATTGACCAAGACGCAGCAAGTCAACTCGTCTTCCTTCAATGCCCAGCAATCTACTTATACTCAGGGCCAATCTGGTTCACCCATCATCAAGGCCATGGACACCATGCCCCCCCCAAATATGATGCCCCAGAACATGGGCCACATGCCCGATAACATGGACACAATGGGCCCCTACGACACCGTCGCCATGGCACCAGTTGCTCCTCCCCAGGTTGCTGCTGTTAAGCGAGAGCCCGACTTTTCTCGAGTCCAGTATAACCAAAATGGAATTCCCGTACACGGTCATCAGCGCCATGCCTCCATGCCCGCGTACGGCCTTGAGTACTCTCCTGCCCCCTCCTTTGTCTCCTCCCAGTACGATGAATATGGCAACCGTGGCTTGTCCTTTGAACCTATCACTCCTCCTCAGCAGGCTCTCGGAGTCTCTGCTGAGCCCGCCTATATTGCGAATGAGGAGACTGGCCTCTACCCGGCTATCCCTGACCACCTCTCCGGTATGAACGGCTTGAACGGCATGGTTCAGCTCCCTCCTTCGACCATGGCTGGTCACCAGTTCAACCGCTCGTATGGGAGCAACAACGTCTACTCCGTCATTGAAGGTTCACCAACATACAAGCAAAGGAGACGACGCTCCTCGATTCCTCCTGGTATGTCGGCCATTGCCGCTCCTCCTTCCTCGAACCCCAACGTTCCTCATAGACCCTCCGATCTTCGTCGATCTGTCTCCGTCTCTGTTGGTGCCGTTGCCGAGGGCGATGAGTCCGAAGACAACTCTCCTCCCGGTCTCTCCTTTAGCAATGGCATGTCGATAAATAAGCAAAAGCCCCTTGACGATATGTCGAGACACGGCACACCTCTCTCGACTGTCGAATCAAACTCGGGCCTTAATCCTCTTGCCCTTCAGCAAAGCTTTGGAAGTGATGACATGTCTGGAAATGGCTCTTTCCACGAGCATCGCAGAACTATTTCTGGCCCTGCCGGTGCGATTCGGCGCGCGCGCTCCGCCACGGTCATGGAACTTGGCCCATACCCTCACAAGTCACATTCCTGTCCGATTCCCACCTGCGGTCGCCTTTTCAAGCGTTTAGAGCACCTGAAGCGACATGTCCGTACACACACGCAAGAGAAGCCGTATGTTTGCCCCCAATGCAACAAGGCATTCTCTCGCTCAGACAATCTCGCGCAACACAAACGCACACACAGCCGGGAAGATGGCGCCGAGGGCTCTCTGAACCTCTCTGCTGAAGAAGAGGAAGAGTACTCTGGTGAAGAGCCTCTAGGCTCCCTTGAGGAGGCTTCTCCCTCATCAGAGATGGCGTATATCACAGGTTCGCTGAGCAGCGATGTCAACCAAAACATGGCTCCTCCGTCCAGTATGCCTAGCACGCAATATAGCAACAGCCTAGACGCGCTACGGTTACCTATGACTATCAGCCAGCCATCGATTATTTAAATGCCTTGGCGTTTGTCAGAATTGGGTTCTTCTTTCACTTCTAGCTGCCTTTGAAGTAACGACTCACCTTCATCTGCATGCTTTCCACGTCACTTGCACATTTTCCTTACCTTACTTTATTTCTATTTTCTCTGCTTCAATCTGCGCGTTTTTCATGTTCAAATGATTTACTCTTTTGGAAATTTGGAACATGTCGGCGACTGAATAGACAAGACCTCGCCTTGGGAACAACTACCATTTGTATAGTATGCCTCAATTAAGGGAGAGGCGCATTTGGATGCTGGTCGCGGCAAGACCACTACGGCGCATTGTACATATAAGTTTGTTTGCTTATTCAAAATTAAGCGCGGAGGGTCTTTTGGGGCATTTCTTTGCTGAAAGCCTTTTCAGGCTCTAATTGAAAAATGCAAATTTTCTTGTAACTTCTCCGTATCCTTTTGCTGGTTCGTGATCGACAACACGATCGTGTTGTGTATGCATGTTCGATACCCTAAAACGATGATGACCTTTGCGCCTGCCTGCTATGTGAATGTCTTTTGACTGCTGCTTTGCCTCTATATCTTGCTTGCCACTGTTACCGGCGACCGCGTCTGCCGAATGCATCTCTGCTACCCTCAATCTTTCTCACGTCGCTTTCGCTGATGCGCAATTCCGCACCCCTCATGCGCCCGATACCCGGCCCATCTACTCCCCTCCCCGGCCTACCTCTACTCGCGCTCTTCTTCGTCTTGCCTTTCCCACCACCACCACCCGCCGCCGCCGCTCGCTCCAGGATGACGCCGTTCTCCCTGGCCTCGCGCCTGCGCTTGGCCTCGCGGGCCTCGGCCTTGGCGACCACGCCCTTGCGCATCTTCATGGGCATGCGCTGCTCCGGGGTCTTCTTGGCGCCGAGGGCCTGCAGGCGCAGCTCGGTGGCCTTGAGGCGGGTGCGGCCCTCGGCGAATGGCTTGTCGGCGGAGGCGCCGGCGCCGCCGTGGACGACGGAGGCGGCAAAGACGGAGGCGGAGGCGGCGTTGTTGTGGGACGGGGTGAAGAGGTGCGACTCGGAGAGGAGGCGGCGGAGTTCGAGGTCCTGCGCGAGGAGCGAGGGGGCGTCCTCGGGGAGGGCGGTGGTCGTGGTGGACTTGGAGTTGTTTTCTGTGGTCGTGGTCGCTTTGCGGGCGGACGGGTCGATGACTTTGGAGGACTGGGGGGGGGGGGGGACAAGGTTAGAGATGGTTTGCGCTCCGGGGGGAAAGGTGTGAGGGGATTGGGCGTACCATGAATGCTTTAAGCTCCTTTTTGCTCATCTTGGGTTCCTTGGGTATTTGCGGTTTTGAGTGGTCTATTACTTGGACGGCCGGCGCTTGCTCACGGAAACCGTCGAGGTCATCTTCGCTGTCGTCTTGGCCGTCCTCGCTGCCGGAGATGCCGCCCCATTCGTCATCCTCACTATCGATTTCCTCTTCTTCACCGTCTTCCTGCCCTACCCCCCCCTCGCTGTCATCTTCCGCATCTGAATCGAGGTTGGAGTCGTGCTCGCGCCGCCTTGGCGCCGCACCGGCCGCGTCGTTGTCGAGCGGCTCGAACTGCGCCTCAAAGTGTCGCCGGAAGATAGCGTCGGCGTCGACTGCTGAGATCCCGGTGGGAGAAGAGTTACCGTCGCGCGACTTTCGTTTGCCAAGGACTGCCATTCTGAGAAACGACGGATGTTGAGTGTTGAGGTGGTAGGGTATGTCAGTGGTGGGCGGAAACTTTTTTTGGGGGGGGGGGGGGGGGGGGGGGTGGAAAAAAAAAAAAAAAAAAGAAACAACAAGCCACCCCACCCCCCCCCCCCCCCCCCCCCCCCCCCCCCCCCCCCCCCCCCCCCCCCCCCCCCCCCCCCCCCCCCCCCCCCCCCCCCCCCCCCCCCCCCCCCCCCCCCCCCCCCCCCCCCCCCGAAAGCTATCGATAACGTTATGAGCCAGCCACGAGAGGCCGGCCCACTACTAGGAACTTGCTTTATCGCTAGTAGAAATTGTTTAGAACTGGGATAGCATATTAAAGAATTTATATATATTAGGCTGCTTTAGTCATTGGTGATTTTGTAATATTTCACCTGCATGCTGTATCGACTAGGCGTGGTAGTTGCGCAATGTTCCTGTCTGACTGGCCAAATCGAATGACCCTGAGGTTTGGCTGCATATGGATTATTTGCACTCTCACGGTATAGAGTTAGCCCTTTGGAGCGCTTGCAACGTACTTCACCTATTCCCGAAAAAGGGGGGCGATATGCGCAGCGCATCTTGTGGGCGACGCGGTGTAGATCTGAACCGTGAAACCCGGACGAAAAGCGATAGTGATGGTGGTCTGGAGAGGTGCCCACCGAGGAGCATCTCCCTGCAACAGAATTCACGTTCTCCCGACCATCCGTGCCCGTCGCGAGTCCTCGTCGCGAATTGCCTGGCTGCGCGCCAAGAAGTCTTGTCGCGCTGCATACGAGTGCTTTGAGCGGCCCGCGAGCGCCAACTCGTCCTGTATACCCTCCTTGTCCACATAGCCGGCCCAGTCCATGCGGCTCTTCTCGACCGTCGTCAATTTCTTGGCCTGTAACTCCCTAGCCGCCTGCGCGCGCGCCGCGATGCCGAGGTTGAGGTCGGTGCGGCGGCCGCTGCCCGCATCGGTCGCAGCCACTATGGGCTCGAATGCTGAGCGAAACGCCTTGCGCGTCGCGCGTTTGCGTGGTGATGCGCCAGAGGCCGCAGCTTGGCCCTCCTCGGAGGCGAGGTACAGCTTGGCTTCGGCGGAGTCGCGCGCTACCGTCTTTTCTTCGGTGTGCAGCTTGCCTGCGAAGTTGTAAGTGCGTTTGATCGTGATCGTATCGGATGGGTCAAGTTGCTTTGTGATTTCCTGTGAGACATCATCCGTCTTGGTATCTTTGCTTTCGTGTTCCTTGGTTTCTTCTTGGACTATCGGCTGCCCGGAAAGCATTTGCTTCCAGATCGCATCAACGTCGATTGTCACCGGATCTGTGTTTGCTGCATATCGTCGCTCTTCCTTCCTATGGTAATAAAGGTTAGTATCATCGATAACTGAAGGCATGCAGATTCATACTCGGCCGCGCGCTGCGCTCTGGTTTTGATCAAGCCACCGTCACCGCCTTCGTCTTCCGTATCCTTCGCCTTCTTCAGCTTCCTTTTACCCCTGCTGATGATGGCTTCATCTCCTGAATTTTCGTAAACCACATCCTCGTCTGTACCAGCACCATGGCTGGCAGCATTCTTGCTTGGCTTCTTTCGCTTTCGTCCTTCATCCCCGTCGTTGTCTTCCTCGTCAGAGGATATGATATTGGGTTCGCCGTCCGGGGCAAAATCGGAATCGTTGGCGGAATCATACTGCTCATCGTCATCCGTGACGGGATCGGTAGCCATTTCAAGTTGTACAGAGTGAGGTTTGGATGTTTGCCTACTGACGCAGAATGCAACAACCTGCTTTAGTCAAAAGTCGCGTGGTGAAGGTTGCAAATTTGAGGAGCGAACGGGATAGCTTCCGGGGTTCCACCCATATGGACAAGGCTAACAATGATGCCTGACCCATACCGCCAAGGTCTAGCCACCTCACTCATTCACCTGCCCAATTCCTCACAACTTTGGTGTCTCCGTTGTTCCCTCCATAATAATTGCTCGTCCTCTGTTCGACATTACACACCCGCAGTCACAATGCCGAGTGACGATGATTTCGAGGTTGAGCTCCCAGAATTGGCAGCAGATGACCCCATGCGGGCGTTCTTACCCACGGCTTTTGGAAAGAAGGATAAAACTGTGAATATCGCGGCGCAACTCGAAAAGAGCCGCCGGGTAGTGGCGGGAACTGCATCTGCATCACATCAGCAGAAGAAAAGGCGCGGCCACTCCAGCTCGGATGATAGCGACAGCGACAGCGACGGGAACGGCGACAGCGATAGCGAAAGCGATTCTGACGATGGCGACGAATACCCCGTTTCCCACGAAATGGTAATACCAACAGCCACCCGAGCCGTTACATCTGTGTCTCTCGACCCTTCTGGTGGGCGATTGGCTACGGGCTCGATCGACTGTACAGTGAAACTCCACGATTTCTCCTCTATGACGCCCACGACAATTCGCGCTTTTCGAACGACAGACCCCTTTGAGGTCAAATCCGCAGACAATGCAGAGTCCCACCCGATTCACCATGTTGAATTTAACCCGCAAGCCGGAGGTATTCTGCTCTGCATTTCTGCGCACCCGCAAGCCAAAATCCTATCGCGTGATGGCGACGTTTTGACGACATTTATTAAGGGAGACATGTACCTCCGAGATATGCACAATACCAAGGGTCATATTTCGGAAATTACTTGCGGTACCTGGAGTCCCACGAACAGAGATCAATTTGTAACAGCGGGTACAGACAGTACTTTACGCATCTGGGACCTCAACAACAAGCGGTCGCAGAAGGAAGTCGTGGTATTTAAATCCAGGGCCGCAGGCTCGGCTGGCCGGTCGAAGATGACAGCTGTTGCGTGGGGAACACCATCACAGGGAGGAAACAACATCATCATTGGAGCTGCATTGGATGGAACACTTGTCATGTACAGCGGGAATGGACCGTTTTCAAGGCCAGCAGGAGAAATTCTACAGGCTCACAAGCCGCAAACGTGGACCGGAGGCATTGACATATCTGGTGACGGTCGCATGGTAGTCACACGAGGAGGGGATGATCTGATCAAGTTATGGGACACCAGAAAGTTTACCAAACCTCTGGTTACGGTGTCTCACACCTCCACGTCGAATACTCATCCCACAAGCAATATTCGCTACGCGCCTAACTCTACGAGCATCATCACAGGCTCTGATACTGGCCACTTGCACATTCTGAACCCAGGGAATCTGCAACCGGAACATACTACACCCATCACACCTGGTTCACCCCTTATTACTGTGGATTGGCATCCGAAGATTAACCAGATTGTTACAGGGTCTGCGAACGCCGAGACGCGTGTCCTTTACAACCCGGACAAGTCCACTCGAGGCGCAGTTGAAGTTATGTCGCGCGCACCAAAGAAACGCCATATAGATGACAACTCTGCATTGACCACAGATCAGTCGATGGGCATGTCGGGCGATTCCATAATAACACCCGGCGCGATGCCAAAGAAGACGGGTGGCGGCTCGAAGGACCCACGGCGTCCACACGTACCGCTGCAGACACCTTTCCAGCGCAGCCAACCTGATGAGAAGCACGTTGCGGAGAACATCCCACTTTCACGAATGCTGTACGAAGACCCTCGAGAGGCTCTGTTGAAGTATGCCGATAAGGCAAAGAGCGACCCCATGTTCACCAAGGCCTGGAGCAAGACACAGCCAGAGACCCAGTATGCGGCCATCAGCGATGATGAAGACGACGGCCCAGAGAAGAAGAGGGCTAAGAGGTGAAAAGCGCTGCGTTCAGATACCCTCGGAAAATGGTAGCACACGACATGGTTCAGTTGACGGTGGCCGCATTCTTGAGCAATTGAATCTTGCAATGCTCAGGGTGGCAGCACGGCGCCGCTACCAGTAGTTACAGCCTCTAATCTGTAATCTAGGTTGAACAGTTGTGGTTCGGAGCTGGGAAAGATTCCCTGTACAAAGGCACTGGCTGTGCTTGCCGCACTCCAGAGTGGATCACGTTTGAGTTGGTAGATAGACTAGCTTACCTAAGCTAATTACTTATTTTCCTCCTCGCGAGCGCGCCCGCGCCTGCCCCGCCACGCCCTCGGCCACCTGGGGCTTGGGCTTGAGTGGCTGAGGCACGGGCAACCAAGCAGGATTTGGAGTGCGCAGGGGCCCGTGCTGAAAAATACTGTGGCTGGTGGCCACACGAGGGCACTAGCCATCACGCCCCAACTCTGTCCTGTGTCTTCACCACCTCCCCATCATCAACCAGCGACCGCGCGCGCATCCCAAAAAATCGCCAGGTCCGTCGCAAACCATCGGCATCCATCTCGAAATTCCCGGCTCCGTCGTGTTTCACGCGATTTGCACGCCGCCCGCACCCGTGGTACCGTCCCCGACGCGCCGCATCGCCATTTTCACACTTTTCTTCCTTGACCTGTTATTCCAGTCCCCCTTTGCTACGTTTTCACCTGCCCACACCACGCGGTAGCTCAGCATCAAAAGACAGAGCTCCAGCATCCCTGTTGCGCCCAACTTGTCCACCATCCCATTCACTCACTCTCTACACTCGGCATTCGCCTCGAGAACTCCCTCATCCACACGCCCAGCGCATTGGCATTGCAGCCGACGCGCGGTTTGTCCTGCCGTTATTTTCCTGCGCCCTCCACCACGCACTCGCTACCGCGGCGCCCCCCATCTCGGCTCGCGACTACTCTACCCTTTGCGACACGAGCCATAACGCCTCCGCCCTTCTCGATATGCAACAGATATAGAAGCGCACTTTATTAGCATCCGTCAAAGGTCGTAAAAACGCGCTTCTTTGCCTTTCCCACAACCATGGCGTCTGTACAAGCCCATCCCGGTGTCCAGCACCCAGGGGGGCCTATACCTGCCGGTGCAACAAAGCAGCAGGCCGAAGAAGTTTTCCGGGTATGCTCTCCAACGCGTTCCATGCTCTTTCTCACGCGCCAATTGTTCTTACTGCCCCAATTGACTCGTCACTAACCGTCGGCGTAGAAGCTCAAACAGATGAAGGAACAGGGCGTCCCCCAGACGGACCCCGAATACATCAAGGCACACCAGTTCCTTACGAGCTTTCAACAGCAACACAACATGCGGCGCACCCAACAGCAGATGATGCAACAACAGCAGCAGATGCAGGGCATGCCTAATGGGGCCCCCAATGGCGCGCAGGCTCAACGATCACAGCAAGGGACACCGCAGCCCGGACAGCCCGTCATCAATACCCAAACCGCTGCTGCCGCCCCTGCTCAGAACTCGGTGGCCACGCCTACCGCTGGCGCATCACCGGCTACCAGCGGCCCGAATATTTTCAGTCAGCAGCAGCTTAACCTACTCAGACAGCAAATCCAGGCCTTCAAACTGCTTGGAAAGAACGCCGGTGTTTCAATGCAGGTCCAACAGGCCATCTTCAACCAGCGCTTGCGCCGGCAGGCCACCATGGCTGATTCACCCGTGTCGACACCGACTAAGGGTCCCCTGGCTGACGCCAAAGACGCACCTAATGGTGGCGATGCTGCAGTCCAGGATGAGGCGAATCAACTGCCGAAGCAACATGTTTATAAAGCGATGAAGTCTCCGTACGGGACAAATATGGTCCGCCCAAGCATCAGCTATTTTGATCACACGCAGCGCAAGAACCGCTGGTTTATTCCTGGCATCTTCCCCACCGGCATCGATGCCGAGCATCTACGATATGAAAATGAAGTCGTCGTCTTCAATCGTATGAGCCAGCGTTACGCAGAACTGAAGAACATGCCTGCCAATATTGCCCACGTTGATGCTACCGACGATAGCCTTACCGTTCATGATGATCTGAAGAGACGTGCGATCATTGAGATGAAGAAGCTTGCGCTGTACTCTAAACAACGCGCACTTCGTGAAAAAGTCGGCCGTCAAATGCTGCACTACGATAACCTAGCAATGACGACGAACCGTTCCAACTATCGTCGCATGAAGAAGCAGAATGTGCGCGAAGCTCGCATTACGGAGAAGCTCGAGAAACAGCAGCGGGATGCTCGCGAAAACCGCGAGAAGAAGAAGCACATCGATTTCTTGCGTGCTATTTACAGCCACCGTGCGGAAATCCACGAGACCGCCAACGCCCAGCGCGCCAAATTCCACAAGCTCAACCGCCTCATGTATTCTCAACACTTTAACATTGAGAAGGAAGAACAGAAGCGTGTCGAGCGCACCGCGAAGCAACGTTTGCAGGCTCTTAAAGCCAACGATGAAGAAGCCTACCTCAAGCTGCTCGACCAGGCTAAAGACACACGAATTACCCACTTGCTCCGACAAACCGATGGTTTCCTGCACCAGCTTGCCTCGTCCGTCAAGGCCCAGCAAAGGCAGGCCGCTGAGCGTTACGGCGATGACCTCGATAACTTTGCGCCTGAAGAATCCGAATCTGAGCCTGATGAGGAAGATGAGGAGACAGGAGGCAAGAAGATTGACTACTATGCTGTTGCCCACAGAGTTCGTGAGGAAGTTACCGAGCAGGCCAACATACTGGTTGGTGGCAAGCTCAAAGAATACCAAATCAAGGGCCTGCAATGGATGATTTCGCTGTACAACAATAACTTAAACGGTATTCTTGCAGACGAAATGGGTCTCGGAAAGACTATCCAGACCATCAGTCTGATCACATACCTCATCGAGCGCAAGCAGCAAAGCGGCCCATATCTTGTCATTGTTCCTCTCAGCACCCTCACTAACTGGAACCTTGAGTTCGAGAAGTGGGCACCGAGCATTAGCCGCATTGTCTACAAGGGACCTCCCAATGCTCGCAAGCAACAACAAGAGAAGATTCGCCAGGGTCGTTTCCAGGTGCTTCTTACCACATACGAATACATCATCAAGGATAGGCCAATCCTCAGTAAGATCAAGTGGTTTCACATGATCATCGATGAAGGTCATCGTATGAAGAACAGCAACTCGAAACTGAGCGCAACCATCCAGCAGTATTACAACACCCGCTTCCGTCTGATTCTTACTGGTACCCCGCTACAGAACAACCTGGCCGAACTTTGGGCTATGCTCAACTTTGTCCTGCCAAACATTTTCAAATCTGCCACGACGTTCGATGAATGGTTCAATACTCCGTTTGCCAATACAGGTGGACAGGACAAGATTGAGCTTACAGAAGAAGAGCAGATCCTGGTTATTCGTCGACTACACAAGGTTCTCCGACCATTCCTTCTGCGCCGTCTCAAGAAGGATGTCGAAAAGGACCTTCCCGACAAGACTGAAAAGGTCATCAAGTGCAAGTTTTCGGCGCTTCAATCCAAGCTGTACAAGCAAATGGTCACCCACAACAAGATTGCCGTTAGTGACGGCAAAGGTGGTAAGACTGGTTCGCGTGGTCTCAGCAACATGATCATGCAGCTGCGGAAACTTTGCAACCATCCTTTCGTCTTTGGCGAAGTCGAGAATGTCATGAACCCAATGAGCATCAGCAACGACTTGCTATGGCGAACAGCGGGCAAGTTTGAGCTGCTGGACCGAATCCTGCCAAAGTACCAGGCTACTGGGCATCGTGTCCTTATGTTCTTCCAAATGACGGCTATTATGGACATCATGGAGGATTACCTGCGGTACCGTCGCATGGAGTACCTCCGTCTAGACGGTACCACCAAGTCTGATGAGCGTTCAGATCTGTTGCGCGAATTCAACGCGCCTGATTCCAAGTACTTCATGTTCCTGCTCTCCACGCGTGCCGGTGGCCTGGGTCTGAACCTGCAGACCGCCGATACTGTCATCATCTACGACTCGGATTGGAACCCTCATCAAGATTTGCAAGCACAGGATCGTGCTCATCGTATCGGTCAGAAGAATGAAGTCAGAATTCTACGTCTAATCAGTTCCAACTCGGTCGAGGAAAAGATTCTTGAGCGCGCTCGCTTCAAGCTGGATATGGATGGCAAGGTCATTCAAGCTGGTCGTTTCGATAACAAGTCTTCGGAAACTGATCGAGACGCCATGCTTCGGACTTTGTTGGAAACAGCAGACATGGCTGAGTCTGGCGAACAAGAAGAAATGGAGGACGAAGAGTTGAACATGCTTCTCGCACGTAGCGACGATGAAATCCTCAAGTTCCAGGCAATTGACGAGGAGCGCGCTAGGAATTCTCCGTATGGTGGTGCCAAGGGCAAATCTAGACTGATGGGCGAAGACGAGTTGCCTGATATTTACCTCGGCGACGGCAACCCTGTTCCTGACGAGACGGAAGACCTTGTGCTTGGCCGTGGCGCTCGTGAGCGCACAAAGGTCAAGTACGATGACGGCCTTACTGAGGAGCAGTGGCTCATGGCAGTTGATGACGACGAAGATTCGCCAGAGGCGGCTGCGCAGCGCAAGCAAGCCCGCAAGGACAAGCGCGAAACGAACAGACTGAAGAAGTCGGCGATCTTGAATAGTATGGATGATTCCCCTGCCGCTAGTCGCGCCAGCACGGAAGAAATCGAGACTCCCAAGAAGCGCGGGCGGAAGCCTGGTAGCAAGAATGAGAAGCGCAAGGCCGAAGACGGAGACGATGAGCCGCCTACTAAGAAACGCCGCGGTCCTCAGGGGCGACCCAGCAAGAGTAGCGCGAATGAGTCTCGCCTGAATCCTCAGCAGCGCGAGCTCCTGCAAAAGAGCTTAAGATCGCTGTACGACGCCTTGATGACTCTCGAGGTTGATGATATTGAACCGCCGGCGGAGGATGACGAGTCCGACGCTGGCAAGCGCCTCATTATTGGACCTTTCATCAAGCTGCCACCGAAGCGCGACTATGCCGACTACTACCTCATCATCACGAACCCCATTTGCATGAATCAGATTCAGACTCGCATTAAGAAGGAAGAATACAACGCGCTGAGTGATCTGAAGAAGGACTTTGACTTGATGATTCGCAACTGTCAAACGTACAATGAGGATGGCAGCATCCTGTACCAAGACGCCAAGACGATGAACGACTTCTTCATGGCCAAGTACCAAGACCAATTGGAATCTGCGCCTGGGCTGGCGGAGCTGGAAGAGGGAGGCAACGCTGGCTCCGTTGCGCCCTCAGCAACCGAGAGCACGCCGCAGCCCGGTGGCACGCGTATCAAGATTGTCACGAGCGGATCGCGGGAGACGAACGGGGCGCGATCTGCAGCGCAGAGTGACGAGGAGTAACGACAGATGAGGAAGCAAGATGGGGGTGCGTGATGTATTACTGGGCGCAAGCCAAGGAAAATGGAGGGTTTTTGCATCCCTCGGTGGCGCAATACTGACTGGCAAGGTTGATCTGGTTTTTGGTCACGTCGACAGGGTTGTCACACGACTGCATTTATTTTCATTTTATTCGTTTTTTTGGGCGTTTTAGGGTGTTGAAGATGTATTCGTTCTATCGTTTATTCTGCGTGATACAGGCATACATATATTGTTTGCACGGTACGAAAATAGTATTTATTGGGGGGGAGAGGTGGCGGCATGGCAAATTGCAAATGGGGGAGTAGGATGCAAGGAACCTTTGCAATGACGAAGCTATACCAACGGGGGTTGCGCTGCAGGTTTTGTTTAGATTAGGGACAAGTGTACTGTAATAGACGGTTTAAAGCCAATCTATCTATCCATGGTGAAGCGTTCATTGTGATTGAAATGGTCACATCCCACTGCCCAACTTTGGCGTGGTGGAACCGATGACGATGGTTGGAAGCTTCCCACTAATTACAAAGCCACCACCAGACCACCATGGCAGCCTGGACTTGGCCTCTCTCTCGGCTCAGCTTCACCGTAACAATCTATTGACCAAACAGCAATCCGTCCAGCCAAGGGTCGTGCGAGCACCATGACCAGAAAGACACTTGTGCTGTGCTTCATTCACGGCTTCCGAGTATGTGCCCCCCACGACAAAACAAAACAGCCAACCCCGTCGTCGAAGCTGCGGAGTTGGCGGCGCGCTGACTGACACATGCGCGCGCAGGGTGGCAACCTCACCTTTGGGGACGACTACCGGTTCACGGAGCACCTGCGGGACATGGTGGCCAAGGAGCTGCCAAAAGTCGACGTCAGGGTGCTCGTCTATCCCAAGTACGAGACGCGCGGCGACCTGGGCGAGTGCGTGATGCGCTTCCGCACATGGTGAGTTTTAGTTGTGCTTCTTCTGGGCGGGAGCACTGGCAAGAAGTTTTGGCTGACCCGACGGCGAAAACGAAACAAAAAAAAACAGGCTAGAGGAAAAGGTCATCGACATGGAGGTGGCCGCGGGCACGACGTCGCCGACCGTCGACCCGTCAGTGCGTACGGTGCTCGTCGGGCACTCGATGGGCGGCATCATGGCGGTCGAGTCGGTGCTGGGCATCGCCTCGGAGCGGCCCATCTACTCCGAGGACGGCATCCAGAAGCCCGACGCCGCCGACGATGACAAGCTCGATTTTAGCAGGATGCCGTTCCCCTACGTCCAGGGCGTGCTCGCCTTTGACACGCCCTTCCTCGGCATCTCGCCCGGCGTCGTCGCGCACGGCGCCGAGGGCCACTACCAGGCCGCCTCGGCGACGCTGGCGCAGCTGAGCGGCCTCGGCGCCAGCCTCTGGGGCGCCAACCAGGCGACCAAGACGACGACTACGACGCGGTCGGTCGGTGCCGCCGCCACCCCCGCGGCGGCGGAGGGCGCAGGCAGCGGGCGCGGGCGCGGGTGGCCGGCTTGGGGCAAGGTGGCGGTGGTGGCGGGCGCGGCGGGCGCGGTGGCCGCCGGCGGCGCGGCGGCGTGGCTGAACCGCGCGCAGATCGGGCAGGGCCTGTCGTCGGTGACGTCGCACCTCGAGTTCGTGGGGTGCCTGGCGCGCGCGGAGGAGCTGCGGAAGCGCGTGCGGTGCATGGTGCGGCTGGCGGCGGAGATGGACCTCGGCTTCGCCAACCTGTACACGCGGCTCGGGCGGGCTGCCGCGCCGAGGCAGGCGGCGAGCGTCGTCGGGACGGTCATGGGCAGGGACCGCACCTTTTGCAACTTGCCGGGCGGCGGCATGCCGGCGGGGGAGTGGCGGCCGGCGATCAACGACAAGGCGACGGACGAGATTGGGGCGCACACAGGTACGTTGGTGATGATGGGCATGTCCAATCGTGTCGGAGCGAGTACTGACGGTGCGCTGGGACTGTAGCCATGTTTGAGGAGGACGAGAACCCGGCCTACGACGCGCTCTTGATTGATGCGGCGGCGTGTATTACAAGGTGGCTACATAATGATTGGTACGAGAGCAGCACGGAAGAGATACCCAAGCCCAGTGAGGCGGCGACTTCGGCATAGCATCAGGATGGCATGCTACAA
Source organism: Cordyceps tenuipes (assembly GCA_025583755.1). Taxonomy (NCBI): domain Eukaryota; kingdom Fungi; phylum Ascomycota; class Sordariomycetes; order Hypocreales; family Cordycipitaceae; genus Cordyceps; species Cordyceps tenuipes. The sequence goes on along the minus strand of JANZYN010000076.1, from coordinate 5,147 downwards.
GCCAGAGAGAGAGTGTGTTCGATTTAATAATGTGTGATTAGAGGGACTGTATGGCATTACTATTGGAGTTTATTTGCAACTTTTACATCGTGAATCGGATCGACCGGGTCCCGGCATCGTCTAGTCGTTGTCATGGTTGTTTATTGCGTCTTCTTGGTGTCCTGGGAGCCACCAAGGACCTTGGATCGTTGCTTCATCATGTACGTGTACAAAGTGTAGGATCCTATTCAGCCCATTAGCATGCTTCCTCCAGACCTTGCCCTGACGAGCAGCCACGGTAAAGGCAGAAAAGATTGGACCATACCTGGGACATAGATGGCGAGGATTGCGTAGAGGGTGTACTGCTCCAGGCCCTGGAGGAACTTGGAGGTGATGAAGATGAGGGAGCACTCGGAGAAGATGCCGAGCGGGTAGAGGACGAAGAAGGTGTTGTAGCGCAAGAAGGTGAGGAACGCGGGCTGGAGGCCGGCGAGGGTGGTCGCAAAGTACGAGTAGCGGATGACCTCGGTGACGGACCAGGCGACGAGCATGGACGCGTAAAAGGGCGCCTGGGTGACGAAGGGGAAGGGGTAGGTGATGCCCCAGACGAGGAGGAGGCGCGACATGACCTGCATGACCGTGGTGGAAATGGGAGCGCGGACGATTCCTAGGGCAGTTGGACGGGGCTGGTTAGCAATGCCGAGGTAGATAGAGACGATTACGGTGTCTCGGGGATGAGATGCTAGGTACCAAACAGGGAGTGCAGGATCTCGAGGCAGGCGGCCGTCTGCGTCCAGCGCGTCCACTCGCCGACCTCGAGGTAGGTCAGCGGGTAGCCGACGGTGAGGCAGCTGGCGATGGTGCGGTACAGGACCACGGCCCAGGCGGCGGTGGACACGGCATTGTAGAGCACGAGGTAGCCGGTTCGGAGGGGCGACGAGGAGGCCATGACGGATGACGATTGGGGGGGTCGATGTCGAGGAATTGGCGGTGGTTGTGGTGGTGTGGTGTGTTGGGGAGGAGAAGAAAGAAGGGTTCTAGCAAATTTCGGGGAGCTCGGTCGAACTTGGTGGGACACGCGATAGCAGGCATCGAGTTTTAGCTGGGGAGTTTTTGTTGACCGAGGTTGCAGGTGGCCAGTCCTTCTGATGATATGGTAAAGATGTCGATTTTGAATCATAAACCCCATAAACTCGCCTTTCTTTTAGCATAATTTAATAATTTAACAGATTATAATTACTTTTCCAGATGTGTGCACAGTGGGATAGAACAGCACCAACCATGTGGTCTGTTCTACAGCCTCCAAACTCGGACTTTTTCGATGGAATGCATCTTCTTTCACGTCTCGGGCAGGATATCTGCCGCGTACGAGCCCTGGCCCTAACTCACGCCTTGACAAAACCCATTGGCCAATGTATCCTGCCGCCATTGCTCCATCACCGCCAGCAGGCCATCCAACCTGACCAGCGCGCCGGTAAGCACCAGGACGTGCATCAAATTATGGCTCTGCCCAAGCAGGTCAAACGTGCGCGGAAACCAGCGCTCCGGGATCCTGGCCGCGTAGAGCGCCGCGCCCGCAAAGTTGACGCCCGTGAGGCCCAGGAACGACCCCAAGCCCATCATCTCGCCGACGGCCGCGAGGCTGCCGGACCGCGCCCAGCCGTGCAGCGCGGGCGCGAACAAGCTGGTGCCGAGGCCGCAGTACACGAGGAAGCGCACCGTGCGATACGCCGGGTGCCGAAAGGCCGGCCGCAGCGTGAAGACGCCGCAGCCGGCGGCGGCGGCCGTGAGCGCGGCGTGGTGGAGCGCGCGGAGGTGCACCGGCTCGCAGCGCAGCGCAAAGTGCGCGCCGGAGACGCCGGTCCCCCACATGACGAGCACGATGCCGAGGTGGTCGAGCTCGTTGCCGAGACGGTGCGCGGCGGCGCTGTGGTCCGCAACGGTGTGGAAGACGGTTGATAGCATGAAGCAGACGACAACGCACAGGTAGTAGACGCAGACGGCGGCCACGTCCGAGGCCCGCGAGCCGTCGTCGCCTGCCAGGGAACGCAGGCGTAGAAAGTCGATGAGCCCAACCAGGAATTGGGCAGCGCCGATGAGATGAGACCAGATGTTGGCTGGCGGAGGGGGGGATCAACTTGCTGATGGGAGGACAGGGAATGTATGCCAACTCACCGGTTTCATTATGCACTTCCAGTATGCTTTTTACAGACCGACTGAGCGAAAAGGAAGCGGGCCTAGATTCATTGTCAGGATCTATATTGACTAGTCTCCAGTTCGCTCCCTTACCGATATCCTGTCAGGATGAAGTCGTTGTCCCTAATCACATGTGAGGAGCTCACCCGCAGCAATCGCTGAGCGGCAGTGTAGGCCATACCTTTGCCATGGCTCTAGTAGGTATTTCATTAGATGACAATCTCTTCTCACTTTTTGTAATCTATATCCCTACCTGCTTCTTTCCACGTCAGAAGACGAGACTTTGTAGACTCGTGCGTCTTGGCAGGCATCGTGATTGCCTCGTCGCTCTCAGGTTGTTCGAGTAGGCGATCGGATGCAGCCATCAAGAGGGTGTGTTCCGAGATGGGCAGCCGAATGCTTACTATGCAGGGAGTAAAAATGCGGTGGCCGTTTCAAATCACTCATTATTTTGCATAGGCAAACAAACCCTCCCAGCCCACCTGAATGAATGACAGCGGGCGCGGCGACCTTTTAATCAGGGACAATGGAAGCCTGTTTCCAGGGCGCTGATGGGCCACACAGATGCAGCTCGATTGCAAATCGCCATGCCATCTTGCAAATTAATCATTATTAGTAATAAGTTATAGTAAATTTAGGATACCTGCAGGAGATTGGAAATGTTATCCTCGAGGCCAAGGCCAACATCTAGGTAACAGAGTCGGTCTCTCGAATATTACACTGTACAGTGCGGAATAATATACGGGCACTGTTATCGGCTCCTCCCGCGCAGCCATCTTCTCCAGCCTTATTCCTTATTGTACATCTTGATTCATGTATCATTAGCGACAAATCCTTTATTCAATCTTGCCATCAAAGTCCCTTCTATCATTCCATCACCCGCTCACCGCTCCCGCCGAGTCGCGTGTTCTAGACATGAAAAGGCCAACCACTCCCAGCAATCCAGCGTCATGTATGATCCAGCCTTGGTGGAAACCTGCATACACCGTGCATACACCAACAGGAGACAGACAGCCTTGAACATGTGGGCAAGTGAGGAGAACATCTCCAACGTCAAAGTCCTCGTCCTATCCCCTTGACCGTGAACCATGTCTTCGATGCGACATCTTTTTGTGGCAGCCACCTTCTGCACCGTGGCAGCCCAAGCCAAACCCTCCACCCCCGGCCCCGGCCCCGGCCCCGGCGCCGAGTGCAAATGCTTCCCCGGAGACGCCTGCTGGCCGACCTTCCAGCAATGGAACGAGCTCAACGCCACCGTCGACGGCAACCTGATCGCGACCGTGCCCCTGGCCTCCCCCTGCCACGACCCCAACTACAACGAGACTGCCTGCGCGACTCTCCGCGGCTCCTGGTCGTCTCCCACAGTCCAGTATGTTCAACCCCCCCCAAATCCAACCCCATCCCGCTTCTCACCAGATTTCAACCTCCCACCCAGCCTGAGCTCCTCCTCATCCGTCATGGCGCCCCTGTTCGCCAACCAGAGCTGCGACCCCTTCCTCCCCCGCTCCGCGCCCTGCACCCTCGGCACCTACGTCCGGTACGCCGTCCGCGTCCGGCACCCGACCCACGCCTCCGCCGCGCTCCGCTTCGCCGCCCGACACCGCATCCGCCTCGTCATCCGCAACACCGGCCACGACTACCTCGGCCGCTCCACCGGCGCCGGCGCCCTCGCCCTCTGGACCCACCACCTCGACCACATCTCCGTCATCGACTGGCACGACCACCACCACGACGATGACGCGGCGCCCTCCTACGCCGGCAAGGCGCTCCGCATCGGCGCCGGCGTCCTCGCCCACCAAGCCGTCGCCGCCGCCGCCGCCGCCGGCCTCGTCGTCGTCACCGCCGAGTGTCCCACCGTCGGCCTCGCCGGCGGCTACGTCCAGGGCGGCGGCCACTCGGCCCTCAGCACCGCCCACGGCCTCGCCGCCGACAACGCCCTCGCCTACGACGTCGTCGTCGCCCCCGACGGCCGCCTCCTCACCGCCACCCCGCACAACCGCCACCGCGACCTCTTTTGGGCGCTCAGCGGCGGTGGCGGCGGCAACTACGCCGTCGTCGTCGGAATGGTCCTCCGCGCGCACCCGGATGCCCTCGTCACCGGCGTCTCCTTTGACGTGCAGCTGCCGCCGACGTCGTCGCCTCACAGCGGCGCCGCCGACCGCATCATGGAGGACGTCGTCGACGCCTACCACGCCGCCCTCCCCGGCATCGTCGACGCCGGCGCCATGAGCATCTACTTCTTCGGCGCCGGCTTCCTGCGCAGCCCCGCCACCACCTTCTTCAACCGCACCCGCGCCGACGCCGAGCGCGCCCTGCAGCCCTTCCTCTCCGCCGCCGCCGCCCTCAACGCCACCGTCACGCCCACCTTTACCCAGTTCGCCACCTACCGCGAGCACTACGCGCACTACTTCGGGCCCCTCCCCGGCGGCACCATCCGCGTCGGCGAGGCCCTTCTCGGCGGCCGCCTCGTCGACCGCCCGGCCCTGGCGCGCTTCTCCCCGACCGCCCGCCGCCTCGCCCGCGCCGGCGTCACCTTTATCGGCGTCGCCCTGGATGTGTCTCGGCATCACGGCTCCGCGGGTGCGGGCGCGGCCACCGCGGTGCTGCCGCAGTGGCGTGAAGCCATTGTCAGCGCGACGCTCACGCTGCCGTGGAGCGTTGACGCGCCGATCGCGGACATGAGGGCCCGGCAGGACCGCATCACGACAGAGGTGCAGCCGCTCGTCGACCGCGCGACGCCCGGGGGCGGCGCCTACATGAACGAGGCCGACTTTCAGCAGCCCGACTTCAAGGAGGCCTTCTTCGGTGATAATTATGACCGTTTGCGCGCGGTCAAGCGCGCCTGGGACCCGGACGGCCTATTTTACGCCGTCGCCGGCGTGGACAGCGATCGGTGGGAGGTGCGAGGGGACGGTCGTCTTTGCAAATCGTCGGTATAGCACCTTCTCGCGCCAAGAATGTCGAGACGTTTG